>JABXWE010003787.1:0-16321 GCA_014611495.1 Limonius californicus
CCCCCTCTTTTTTAGAAAAATATTTTTTTTATTCTAACGGTTGTTATTTGTTTGCGTCAAAGAATCTTTTTCCGCGAAAATAAAAAAAATCGATTTTTTGTGCCCTACAAAATATAATTTCCAGGGACTTAGAAAATTTTACCTCGGTAGCAATAGCGATCGGTACTAGTTAGACCGCGCGACGGCCTAGCGGTACGGACAGCCCCGCGCACTTTGGCTCAGAACCATTGCCATACTGTCGCGCTACATTCATTTCTTTAACCGGTATTACAACAAGTTATAAATTATCTATCAAAATTTTGTATTTAATACTTAATTTTCGAAATCGAGATTTTAACGAAAATATCCGTTTTGGGTCTCTAGGAATCCAAAAAAGTGGTTTTTAAAAAATGTCTGTCTATTATAAAATCACAGCAAACTCAATTTGCAGTCACAATATCACGTATATAGTAGAGAATGAAGTATGCCTGGTTGCATATTAAAAGGAAATTAAGGGGCACAGCAGATATTTGGCGGAACTTCTTACAAGCCTTGTAAGTCTATTCGTTACGAGGCAAGGTGTTAGGATAGCGCTTGAACAACCGTTTTGAGGAAAATAACTCTACTGTTGAATAAAGATGATATGAACAGTTTCCAGTATGGGAAAGTCCAGGGAGGCAGTCGCGTCCACTTTTTTTGCTTCAAATGGTATACCCTATATGTTTTCTGATATATCGATACAACTCTTCTTAGGGAGTTGTGTGATGGAACCTTCGACGGCTTTATTTTTAATAATTCGAAAGATATTAAACAATAATGTTTCGTAATTGTTATCTAGGAGCTCATTAAAATAAAAGAATGTAAGGAGCTTAAACAGTTTCGTAAAGTTGTCAAAGTTTGCTTGGTTCTTACGTTCGTTTGATTTTGCCGCTCCTTATGGATTAAAGTCTTATTTTATTGGCGGCTCCGTAGCCGATTACTATCTAATTATTTCTCGAATACAGTTTAGTGGACCATTTTTTTTTTGTTATCCTAGAGAAATGCCGATAAGTATTTTGTCTACGCGCTTGACCGTGAACGTTTGCGGAAAATTTCCTGCCCTTGAGGGAGCCCTACGTGTTAATTTTTTCTAGAATTCTTGCAACATATCTTGTCTTCTTCTTCTTTGTCTGTGTATAGGCCAATGGCCTAATAGGCCATAACATATTTTGTAATATGGTGAAATACTTTACTGTGGGGGGCGGCTTGGGTTTCGATGGATGTCCATTGCGTGAATTTTCGTATCGCTGTTATCACCGTAGGGTGAACAGAACCATCGACAATTGTCGGATTTTAAGAAACACGTTGGATTTTACCCTTGGAAGGCAATTCATTGCAAATTTGCTTATCGCTTTGGCGGATTAATATCGAACCCCTTTGCTGACCCTCTGGACGTGCCGCTGCTGCGACAAATGCTTTGGAAGTTTGGGCGGCGAATATTTTGTTTCCGATTGGCAAAAACATCTAAGGCCCCTGATTTGCTAATAAATTCCTTTGCGATTGTGCAAAGTGATGCAATCTCAGTTGGAGTCCCGTTGGTGTGTGTGTGTGCATTCTCCGTTTCGTAATCTAACACCCAGGGGCGTACTTGCATTTTTTTTTCAAGGAAGAACCACGTACACCCGAATTGTGCTCTCTCTCTCTCCTCCACAACTGACGAAACTAAAGTAAAATTGCCTTGAATTTAATTAATTTTAAAAATTACAAAATACAACAACCTTCAGTCGCCAGTTGTCATTATTTGCTAATTGTATGTTCCACGCTCAAAAAGAAACATGATTCTCGTCTCAACACTACATAATGACAACACCATCGATCCTGGCTCCAAAGAAAAAAAGAAACCTCACATCATCACGTTTTACAATTCAACGAAAGGAGGCGTTGATACTGGAGATAAAATGTGTCCTACATTCAATATGTCCCGAAATATGAAGCGTTGGCCAATGGTAATATTTTCGCGATGTTGAATGTGGGTGGTATTAACTCTCAAGTCATTTACCTCTGTAACGGCTTAGAACCACTGCGTAGAAGCCTGTTCCTGAAAAAAATGGCTCATGAACTGGCAATTGGGCAGCTAAGCCGAAGAAGTTTGAAAACCATCAGAATGCCGGCCGAGCTTCAAAACAAGCTAAAAAGATTTCGTGCTCCATCCCAGGAAGAAGAACAAAATCCTCCACCACCCCCTAAAAGAAGACGATGCTCAACTTGCACCAACGAAACCGGTCTGAGAAGAATGACAAATCACGAATGCAAGAAATGCGAGACGCCCATCTGCTTATCCCATGCAAATATGGTGTGCGATCTGTGCTTTATTGGAGAAGGTATAGGCACCCTCTCCGAAGATGACTGAAAACCATTAATAATATGAACTTTTTTGAATGATTTTACTTTTTACTTTTTACATTGCGATTTTTTAATTTTCATCCAAATTTGTTCTGCTAGTTTTATGTCAAATACATGGGTTGTTACGAAATTTTTGTATTGTTTCTTCTTTCGACACCCCTACCAATGATGTTCAGCAGTAGTCAGTTATATAAGTGTACTTAATTATGTGTTTATTATGTTTTTTTGAAAAGTGTGCCTGTCAAGCACATTACGCCCGAACTCCACGGTCAACATATTGCGCCCGACGGAAGGTTAACCATTTCTTGTGAACCACTCCCTACTTCTCTGAGCTAAGCCGAAGGCACTTCCATCTTTCCTGCTGTGATCCAACGAAAAAGTTCGTTTGGCCCGTAACATGATTTCTTTCGTTAGGTTGATGTTCCATAGGTTGGGTAGTGTGATTGCAGTAATCAATTAATTAAAACTGCTAAATTTAACATCAGAAATGATTTAATTAACAGAGAACAAACGAATCCAAATTTTAATTACGGCTGTTTTTGATGAGCATCTTATAACTCAGCAGGAAGTTTGTATTTTATTTGGCAATCAAGATTGAATGGCTTGCTCATTCTTTGGACCTGAATCAATTGGATTTCTTTCTTTGATAATATTTAAAACCTAGAGCTTAATCAAACTACCAAATAATTTGGAAGAATTGAGAATTGAGAATTGTTAGTGAAATAAAAGTTCCTGCAGAGCATCATGTTAATGTAACTGAATGATTTGCACATAAACCTTGTTATTGCCAAGAAATGTATATATTATTTATTATTCATATGTCCGTGGTGGAGCCTGGTGGTAGAGTTTTCAGGTCGTACTAGCGTCTCTCACTTGATCTAACCATAATGGTAGACGGAACCGACGGCTTCACGTGCACTCCAAAATCACGAAACCGAGAAGTAAATGGTGGCCATTTTGAACATCATCTCAAATTATGTTATTTGTGTTTTCTTATTTGTTTGATATTCATTGTTTTGTTGTCATGTGTCATTAGGCAGTAAAACAAATTATAAAGTATTATTGTTGAGAGTTTTCTTTAATATCTCTACAATTATTACAAATAAAGGTATCAAACCTGACATCACTGATTTCCAAAATATAATTCTATATATACATCAGAAAATATACATATTTTACAGGGTTCTTTCTTCACAGCACAAAAAAACTTAGTTCTTTGCAACCCTTTTTCGCATCAGCTTGCAAAATTTCAAGGGATTGAACCTTTTTATGTAACAAGAAGCGACCTTCAGTCGCCGATTGTCTTTTTTTGTGTACTACAAAGTGTAGAATAATTTTTTATATATACTGTGTCATTCCTGTAAGCTCTGGCGCCGCTGGCCACGTAAGTGTTTTGAAAACTATAACTGATGTACGCCAGCGGCATCGAGTTTTTTTTTGTCTGAACGTTCAAAAAGACTGTAATATGGAACCATAAAATCACCATTTGCTGTCATTTCTTTGTACATTTGTCATTTGTTTTAATAATTCAATTATACGTGTGTTAAAATTTACTGCCTCTTTTATTATTGTGCATTCTGTGTCTGTGTGTGTACGAATTTTGCAAGCTTTATATATATATATATATATAGGAGGAGGCACAATAAAGGTGAGTCCGATTCTCGTAAGCGGCTGGGTTCTCGGCCTTCCACGAGGACCTCCAATCAGCTGTATTTGGAAGGAACTCCCCCTACTCCTCTGAGCTAAGATGTAGGCCTTTTTCCACCTATCCGGTTACGGGTCGACGGAAAAGCTCGTTTAGCCCGTAACAAGATATTTCTTAGTATACTACTACACGAAACGCTAATACTGAAAAGTAAAATACTCATATTTTTAACAATCATGTAGTTGCCAAAGTCAAATTTTATCCCATCCAGCTCATCCCGGCTCAGTACCTTTCGTGCTATACACAGGTGTACCTGCCTCATCCTTGAACAATCATATGCCCCAGCTATATCTAAGACACCACAAACACTCTGGGAAAGTGTAGTGCTCAGGATTTGAACTTGAACGACTTTGGTAGAATTTTAAGCGCTTCGGCCACTACTCAACCACGGTCCCCAAATACTCATTTTGAATCTCTAAAAATCAATTACACTAAATATCTAGAGAGTGATCAAATAAACGTCGTTAGGCAACTTTTCGTAAGTATGAAAACAACAGAAAAGATTCTTTTGAGTAAATTCGGTAAGATAACGAAGTAGAATGAAAATCTGACCACATTGCATTCAACCTGTGTGCAAGTCAGCTTTGTACATACAGAAAAAAAAAATAATATTCAAATTCAACTATTAGAGAAAAGTATTAGCAACAAATGCGATTGATTATAATAATTCTTCGAATTTCGAATACTAAACAAGTGGTGATGTATCAAAACCAGTCGATGAAACTAATATTCATGATAATTAGTCATTATATTCTCTTTATGTCGACATATTGTATCGGAGTAATGTAATTAAAAATATTGTAAATTTAAGGTTCGATACCGATATTTTGATTTAAATAGAAGCAGTATAGAATAAAAATCTAAAATTGATGTTACAAAAAACACAGTCATAACGAATAAGTCAGTTTGTGCTTTCAGTTTAAAGCAATTCAACCTTGTTCGTGAAATACCACGAGTAAATTGTTTAAATCCAAAGAAATTTAATAAATAGAACGCTTTTCCATTCCTTTATCGGTATAGGAGTGAGTGGGTAGTTTCCCTTTATTTTGTATCTGGACATATTTTATTTGTTGCAAAAACAATACGGAAAAACGTTCTCAGCATTTACAAAGCAAACCTCAACAAAAAAGTATTAAAGAAAATTGCTTCTCTCACGTCAGCTCAAAATATGTGTTCTGAAGAAGATAAAAATAAATACCGGAAAATCCAAGCAAATTCCGGCAAATTAAATATTTTGCCTACTGATATTTACGCAATAAATTCGTCTGTTTACTCTAGCGTGGCCTAAGCTGACCTAATGCCGCCCAAATTAACTATTGTCCTCTATCGGAAGCAGTGATACCGCAGCACAGATATTTTCTTAGACAGTAATCTCGGCTCCGGTGAATTAAGTTCCGCAAATCCGGGCTTATAACAAGCCCCCGTACTATGTATGAATTATTGTAAGGGAGATGACCTCCCTCTGACGCACGAGGTCGTTATTAACAACGACCTTGTGTTTAGAAGATTGTTGGGGTCATACGTCGAGCTAGCGGGAAATTAAACTAATTCCCGGAAGAAAACATGCTCTTGGTGGCTGTTCTATTGCGAAAGCGTACAGAATTTTCAAGGTTCTTACTGCCCACAAAAGCACTTAAGAGAATTTGCACCGCCTTTATTTTATAGTGGCCATTGCAATTTTTTAGAAAGTTGTTTGAAGTTTCAAAAGCTTCGGCTGTAGGCATTAAATAAATATGATTTTTCTTTGCATATGATAGTCGAGGAACCTTAACTTTGTTTTCCCTTGAATGGTTTCATTAAAACCCTGCCGTAATTAAAAAATATATCTGCGTGTATTATGCAATAATATTGAACTGCTAAATATTTAGTATTAGTAGTAATCCCACGAGTGTATTAACGATTATCAAATATAAATTTATTCGATTTTGACAAAGTTGTGTTGCTTGAAAACCCCACGACGGGGTAGCGGGAGTGGGGTTACCTAGAGTAACGCAATTGAATAAAATAATCGATGTAGTGATGATGCCATTAGCTGCAAATATGGAGATTCTACTACACGTGAGTGAACTGATATAAAAGTATCTTCTTCTTCTCTGTCGTATTCTCATGTCTGAGAGTCGCGATACCATGATTACGTGTTTTTTTTTATGGTGTTTCTCCATGAGTGCCGATCTTAAGCTTCTCTGAGCGTACTTTGTAGTGGAGATCCTCTCATGGCTTTTACTTGATCAAGCCATCTTGTCGGTGATCTGCCCCTTGGCCTATTACCATCTACTTTTGCCTGCACGATGAGTTTCTCTAGACTATCTGTTTGTCTTCTAACTGTATGACCAAAGTATTGCAGAATTCGTTGGCGACATATCGTGCAAAACCTGTCTGTCTCTCCTATTTCATTCAATATGGATCGTTAGTGCGTCCTTACATCCACGATACACGCAGCATTCTACACAGCACCACATCTCGAATGCATCTATTCTCTTTAAGTCTGATGCTTTAATTGTCTACGTCTCTGCCCCATACATAAAGATTATGAAGATAAGTGATTTCACTAGAGCTATCTTAGTGTTTCTTATGATCTGCTAGTTTTCCTATATCTTTGTCAGGTTAGGCATAGCGCTGCGAGCCATTGCGATGCGTCTTCTAATTTCTTTCTCGCATCCTTCTTGGTTGATTATTAGAGACCCTAGATATATGACACTCTCTATGTTTTTTAGAAGTCGTCTTGGTTGCAGAGTGTGACGTCTATCGACTATCATGAGTTTGATCTTGTTTATTTCCAGCCCCAAATTTCTGCTTTCTCTCGTCAATCGTTCTAACATTTCTTGCATTTCGTTCTCATCTCTCGTCAGTATTGTTGTATCGTCGGCGTATCAAAGGTTGGTGAACCTTTTCCCGCCAATCGAGATGCCGCCTTTAAAATCATCTACTGCGCGTCTTATTATATACTCTCCATATGCATTGAAGAGCCGTTGTGGGAGTATGCAACCTTGTCACACTCCCTTTTTAATAGCAAATGTATCTGATTCGTGCTTATTCAACTTGACTACTACTTGATTTGCTGCATACAAATCCTGTATCAGTGATATGATGTGGTTCGCATTTCGTCCAGGACTGTCCAGAGTTGCTGCCATTGGAAACAGTCGAAAGCCTTTTTATAATCGACCAAGCATAGTAGCATGGGGGGTATTAAATTCACGCGATTTCTCAATCAGTTGTCTTGTGTTAAATATGTGATCTCTGGTTCCTTTTCCCCTTAACAAGTCTGCCTGCTCAGGCGGTATTTGTGGTTGAATATATTGACGCAATCTCTGATCTATTATTCTTAGCATAATTTTGGTGGCATGTGATGCTGATGAGATGGTCCTATAGTTTCCACATATTGTTGTGGAGCCTTTCTTGCATATTGGGATGAAAACCGATCTTGTCCAATCCTCCGTCCAATGTCCAGTTCGCCATATCTTGTTATACAGATCCAGTAATATCTGCAAGCCTGCAGCTTGTAGAGCTTTAAGTACTTCAGCCGTAATCGGTCACCTCCGGGTGCCTTGTTTATTCTAAAGTGGTGTATAGCTTCTTGTACTGCTTCTTTTAGAATGATTGGTTCAGGTACTTCTTCTTCTCGCTTTCTTCTGTCGTACTGTCTCTGTTGTATTTCAGCATCGTTGTAGAGTCTCTCGCAATATTCTGGCCATCTATTTACAACTTTCTCGGTCTGCCATAAAAGTATACTGTGTCAATTGAAAAACGTACAATATATTATATCTCTACGAGAAGAAGAGGCGTTGAAAATTTCTAGAAATTGTTTCTACAACATGGAGGGGAATCATCGTGACGCATAAGGTAATCTTCTCCAATCAACCGCTTAGTCTCTAGAAACCCTAACGGAAAAATTTCTAACAATAACACCCACCTTGTGACACCTAACTAAAAAACTCATACAAACTGTTATTCAATAGTAGCAAACATTTTTTTACGATTTCTATATTGTTTCAATAGGTACCTATTTTAATGTCAGATATAAACGCAATGAGCGTTTTCAAATCGACACCCTTTATAATACTTGAGGGTTATGATACTAATACAATACACATGGAAATGGAGAGAGATTAAAAGAGGTGTACGGAACAATGTAAATTAAACATTTGGAATGGGGTTTTCCAGCACAAAAAAATACACAAGTATATATGTACGCAAACGGCAAGATATCTAAGATTGGTAATTGATTACATTATTGATAAACAAGATAGCCAAATAAGGGTAAAGAATACAAGAATTTACATATGAGCTGCATGCGGCTCTGATCATTTTCTGCTAAGGGAAAGGTTTTATTTGCACTACCATGCTAAGGAACAAAATGTTGGAAATGAAGAAGTAGGTTTAAAGATTAATTGCCCTAAATACAATATAAGTCTTTGGAAAGACGTATCAATAGCGTATTTATACAAACAAGTCTAAATCAAAAACTGTGTAAAATAGACCAAACCACGTCGATGACGCTGTATAACTTTCTAATACAAGCAATACATCAGACTCCCTGTAAAATTCTTGGAATAAAAAGCAGAAATGTAAATAACAAAAACTGCTATTGGTGGAACGATGACATAGCAGAGAAAGTGAAAGAAAAGAAAACACCTATAATGAATGGCTAAGTAGCCAAGATTTCGAAGATAGGAAAAGTTATATACAAAATAACAGATAAGTTAAAAAACGGTAGTCGTAGCAGCAAAGAACCAAGACGTGAGAAAGAAAATATGAACAAATAAGTTCATATATACAAGAGCAAGAGAATCATGGAAATCCATGAACAGTCTTAGAACTAATGAAACCGCATTACATTTGATAAACCCAGAAATATGGAAACAATATTATAAAACACTTTCATGTGAAAATAGAGTAGAGTTTAAGCAAACAGCCCATCATGAAGAAGATAAGTACAGAATAGAACAAATAACAGCGAACGAAGTTGGGAAAACAGTAAGCAAGTTTAAAAATGTCAAAGCACCAGGCTCAGGACATATAAATGTAGAACTTATGAAAAAAGACTCACAAGAATTATTTGAACTGTTGGCGAATGTTATGTTCTTTTAACAATTTGCCGTTTGATATGAATTACTTTCTTAATTTGATTGCCGCTCTATAGGAATTACAGCGTTATTTGAATTGCAGTCCTATTTAGGGTTGCCGTTTCGCTATTTTGTTGCGTCTTTCTAAGTTCGAGTTATGTTGACAGTTCCCTTTTGGTAGGCTCAAAATTGCCGATTGTTATTTTTTTCTCGTGCTTGACCTTAACACACTTTTGAGAATTCACGTGTCCATTATTCTAGAACATTTCATAACGTTTTGAAATATGGTGTAATTTTTTTGGGGGGAAGTGCAGATTCCCGTTGCGAAGGTCTGACAGCCTTCCACCTTTAATGGCTCCGGTCTCTCGAGTCCATCCACGGGGACCGTAATTAAGACGAGCTGCAGGGACGGCTTTTGGGGTTTTTTTTTTCGAGGGGTATCCGTTATGTGTGTTTCGTTCGCTGTTTTACCGAGGGGTATAAACAGACCATCGGCTACTGCCGGATTTAAAGGAAACACTGGATTCAACCCCAGTAACGGCAATTCTTTGTGAATTGACCGATCGCCTTTGGGTGGATTAATTTTAGACACCAGCTCCCGTCCCTCTGCGGTTACCGTCGGTGCGAAGAGCGCGTCAAAGTTCCGGGCCCCTGTATATATACAATAAAAGTAAAACAACTGAGCCGGTATCGTTAGTTAAGTAGAATGGGTGAAGAAAAGTGGCCAAAAGAACTATGGCAATGGTATCCACCAAATATAAGGAAAAGAGGAAGAGCCAGACTAACGAGGAACGACGGAGTCAGAAGAGCAGTGGAAATTCGAGACCTACAAGAGGAGAGTCGCGAAATAGGCGTCAATGGAAACTAAGATGCGAGAAGCGTCGTACGGCATAGTCCCGCTTGCAAATGTACTACGTATTTTCAAATGTCTGTCTGATTTACCGATATCACGTTGATGTGAGAAAAATCATAACATCGCCAAACAAAATTCTTTTGAAATTTTTCCTTATTATTTTACCATTCTTTTCTAAGGTGTGTCACTTATTACACTTCCAATATTTTTCTTAAAGATGTAGTATACCAAAATTCCAATAGTTAAGAAATTAAGTAGCTGAGAGTTTATCAATCAAACTATGTCAGTTTTTTAAGTAAAAATTAACATACGTCTGAAGCTTTCCTGTCGAGGCTGTAAATGGTACAGATACATATTTCACGGTAAAATATTCAAAGCAAATATTTTCTTGAATACAACATGCTTCTCTGAGACATCTTACGACATCAGGCCTACTTGCTGCAACCTCCATGTTGAGATTCCTTAGTTGTTTTTGGGTGCCAATGGACTTAGTATTATTCAAACAGTGCATGCAATTCCGCAGAAAAAAGTCTTGAGTTATTAGATCGGGTGATCATGGTGGCCATTAAACGGGTCTATTCCAATCAGTTACCTCTAGTACCGGCTGCCACATGGTTAATATCATATATGTTTGAATGTTTTACAAAATAGCCTAAAAACTGGAACGACACGCTCAGCAAATATTGTATGAAACTAAATAAAAACACAAACGTATTATAATATCCAATGGAAAAGAGGAACTAATAGACATTCGAATTAAAAGAAAGAAAATAAAACAAATGACGTAATTTAAATACCTAGGAGTGACAATACAAAATAATAGACGTTAATGGAACAATTGAAAAAACTATAGAAACATATCATACCATGAGACAAATAGTTACATGAAAAAAAATATCAGTAAGGACTTAGATGACAATATTTAAGATATATCTATAAACTGTCAGTTTATAGACCTATCTTAACCTATGACTACGGATCATAGATGTTTACAAGGAGTACGAAAAGAAACTTCCACGAAATAGAGATGCAATACCTGAGTAGAGTGAAACAAATAATGCTAAGAAGCAATACGAGTGCACGATAATAACTGCAAATCGAAACAATCTGTGAATATACAGTGGAAAAACAGCTAAACTGGCGGGGACAATTACAACGACTGAAAGAAATGACACTAAAAGAATTTGGGAAGAGAGGTCCAAAGAAATGTGGGAGAACGTAATATGAAAGGCAATGCAGAAAAGAAGACAAACTGTAAATAAAACAAGAAGAATAGCTAGACACAGAAAACTTAAACAATGCACAAGATTTGTGTCAGAAAATTTATAATGATAGCGATAAATAGAACAATTACGCCGAAAAGTAGAAAGGGAATTCAATATTACTATTATATTTAAATGAACTTTTATGTATATTGTAAACTAGAGAATACGTCTCTTGAATGGTGTCGTGCAATTTTGAAACACCCGGTTTCCATAATTTACTGACATTGGTTATTGCTTAGTATTTTTATGAACAGAGTATTGCTTGAATTAAATAACATCATCCAGCTGGCGTAACTAAAGAAATCACTGGGACAGACAGTTGAGTAAACTATGTCAAAATGCAATCGGTTTGCTACTGAATTCTTGGAGTGAATTGGGAATTATGTAAGACACACATTTGAATATCAACTTCTAGTAGCAAAAAAATTGATGCTGATGGAATCGATTTGAATTTATTATACAGATTAGAAAAATAATAAAATGTTATTGTCAATTATTGCATATGAAAGCACTTTATACATATACACCACATGCAAATAAACTAAAAGTATGGACTAAAGAATACTGCAACTGCCAGAAAAAGTATTGCCGCAGTTCCAAAAACTGATTGAATTATCGTAAAGGGCGGTCAGTCAACAGCAATCACGTCCCACCGGCCTCTTCTCTGCCACATGCTTCTCCTGAATGCTAAGATAGAAACGCGGAGGACCTACACTTTAAAGTCAAATCCGAACGACAGAAATTTCAGAGAAAGATTGTGGTATTAAGATCAGACGGTTGCTAAACGTGGTTCTGCATACAGTAAATTATAAAAAATGAAAAGTCCTATATCGAGTGTAATGACATCGCACCTAATGATAACTGCTACCTGATTGGAATGAACTAACGGCTTTACATGGTCCTATAAATAATAACCAATACTATTTAAATCAGGTGAATAAGATGGCTAAGCAACTGCCAAATGCATTTACAAAATTTCTCTAGCGACCACGATTATTGCGAATGGGAACACCATCGTGCATGAACAAAATTCAATATGTTTTGTTGGAATTCTTCATACAGTAGAGCTTTATTATGGAATATTATATTGTTATTTATGTTCAACACAGTGTAACGATTTCCGCGCCTACTTGAAGGCAACCCTTCCTACATATTTAGTTGTTCGTACATTGGTAGGAATTTATTTATTTCGAAGTTACACTTCTGTCAAGCGGTGCAGTAGATATCTGAGTTTCAAAAGTTGGTGGGAAGGAAATTCTAAAAGACGGTTTCCGTAAATAGGACATTTTTGAGTATTGTCGTGCGTGCCGGATGTAAATTTATGAATAGTGATCTACTCTTAGTAAATCGTTTATCGATTTGGAATTCATTTTCCGATTTAGAGTCACTACACACAGGAGCTCATTTTCCTATAGTTGGGGGAGAGCAAAAACTCCAGGAATTTAATTTTTCCAATTTAAAATTATTCCGGACAAGAAGATTTTGTGGTATGCCAGTTTCCATCAACTGGTGAATTATTTATTGACAGAAAAATTTTGTCCTGTCTTCATTTCCTGAACTTTAATTCTAATATCCGGCGAATTAATTTAGGCAAAAGTCGCACGGGTAGAAAACCCGTAATTCAAATTCAAAAGATTCTACGTTCCACCATTTGGCCCAATTGATAAGCAGCCATCAACGAGTTACCTTGGGACCTTTGTTTGTCACAGACAGAGCAAGCACGCCTGGAGCCGGTGATAAAGAATCTGGAGTACAGTTGCAGCGATAGCCGTCTCTATTTTAAAGGGAAGTGAAATAAATTTGTTTATATTAGAATTTTTATCAGCTGGCCGTTGTAATTTACAATTTCAATACCTTCAATTAAGAACTAAATTATTATTTAATGTTGTGCCAATGAATTGTACTTTTGGGTTTTATTTGGGAATATGTATAGATAATAAGTACAATTTTAATATTCAATTTACTGGGGGGAATCAATTTTACGTACACCATATATACAGCGTGCTCCGATAGTGGGGTGGTATTGTGTCTTAAGATTTAACAGCTTGAATTTTTTTTCTTCTATTAGATTGTTTTATGCTTTTGCATTATTCTAATCTGTGGATACCTCCTACGATAATAGTGCGCAAAAATTTTAATTTATTTTACTCTAGTAGCGCAATAAGTGTCCTTCAATTTGTTTGAGTCTCGCCCAATTTAATTCTTATGTTAATTTCCGTGAACGTAAAATTGGGACTGCTAATTTAATTTGTTTTGTATCGAAAAATTATAATTGTGGGGTTGTGTTAATTATTAATTAAATGAGGTTCTGGTTGCAACTTGTCTTTTATTTTACGACGAAATATCTGGAATTAAGTTTACATAAAGGACAGATAGGGGTATAAAGGTAGGTGATAATCTATCGTGGAGTCCGACTTCTCATTTTACACCTCGAACGATGTTAGTAAATTATAAGTCGGTGGCGCCTACAAATTAATTGTTGGAACCTACTCCTTCTTCGATTGGGTTTTCGGGATACTAACATTTGTCAACTTGTTAATTTTCTAATTAAGCAGTGGCGTAGTTGCCAGGTTATTTTTGCAATTTAACCAATCTAATGTTGTAGAAAAGGTCATAGGCGTAACAACAGATTGATTATAGATTTCGAAATAAATGGAAATTGAATATAAGTCGTTAAAATACACTGTTATTGATGCTCCCCTGCAAAGTTAATAAACATTTTTCAGGTACCATTTAACATGTTCTAATTAAAACATCTACTCTGGGCTCTCTACATAAAAAATTAACCCAACAATTTGTTCCTACTGTTTGAAAATAGTACATTCGCACTAAGTGTATTTTCAAAATTGAATTCTATCGCTGGGCATCGCCCGTTCCTAATCACCGTGACTGAAATTTATGCAGGCCTTTCAAGAACACCCGATCAAATAATTTCAGGGAAGTTTCTCGGTATTCATTTACTTTAATAAAATCACTAGCGTGAAAGGCGATTACAAACTTGAAATGGGTCAATGAAGGCTCAGCCGGGCTGTATATGGGAATAAACCCTTAATGTAGGGCCGTAGTTGTCATCAGAAATTTACCACACGTGTGTCGTCTGATAATCAAAATTTCAGTGCTATATCTAGTTTATTGGATCAAAGTAAAACTCGTAAAGCGTAAAGGGATCCATACAAATAATTAACTGGAGCTGAAGTTGAGCGAAGCAAAGCGAACCGTCCATTATGACCTGACGAAAATTGCGCTTGCTTTCCATATAACACACTCTGCTTAACTTATATAGTGGAAGTTCCTTAACAACCTACTACATTATATAATAGTTCGTCTAATTACTGCCTCTTTACTGTGTAAATTCATATGGCCTTTGTACGCGGAGGTTTCCTGTGGGAATAAACCGCAGCGAAAAAGCTTCAAAGTCAACGGAACCGTTAATAACGTGGAAAAATCACAAAGAACGTAAAATTTTAGCTCCCTGGATTTCCAATAGAAAGCCCCCTTTAAAAAATTGACCTTTTCGTCTTTAGTGAATTTAATCTGCCCTACGGTATCGCTAAGCTGCCTACCCCAATTAAGATCTAGGTTTAATAATGTAGTCGTAAGTAAACGAATTAGTGAAATCAGATAACGTAGACGATACAGGCTTGTAACAGAAATAATTCATTTAGTGGAAATATAGGGTGTTTCCATACCAAGCCCTGCTGAAACTGTTGAATATTTTGAAGGCCGGTTAATAATTTAATATAATTTACTCATAATTATTTATTATAAGCGCTGAGTTTAAATCCTTTTAGAGGGGGTACTTCCATTTTCTTGCTTACATAAATTATATCACTACTCTAGGAGCAAATATTAAAAATAAGTGGACGCGACTGCCTCCCTGGACTTTCCCATACTGGAAACTGTTAATATGATCTTTATTTCAAATTATATATATATATATATATATAAATAATAATTATATATATCAAATTAAGTATTAAATACAAAATTTTGATAAATAATAGCGCGACAGTATGGCAATGGTTCTGAACCAAAGTGCGCGGGGCTGTCCGTACCGCTAGGCCGTCGCGCTGTCTAACTAGTACCGATCGCTATTGCTACCGAGGTAAAATTTTCTAAGTCCCTGGAAATTATATTTTGTATAAAATGCATAAAAAATCGATTTTTTTATTTTCACTGAAAAAGATTCTTTGACGCAAACAAATAACAACCGTTAGAATAAAAAAAATATTTTTCTAAAAAAGAGGGGGGAGGGGGCCGGTGCGCTTACATATATCCACGAGTGTAATATTTCTTTGCATATTCATATGATCCATTACGTACTGAGCGATTCAGTGAAAACCCCAGCTTCCTATCTTTTTTCGTTTATTAATTAAAGGAGTTTGAAGTTTAAAACTTCCAAGCTTCGTAGAGGGCGCCACAGGAAAACTACGGAGTTCTTCAAAAAACATATCGATAGCCCCTTGCGAGGTCTATCGACATATGAAATTTAAAAAAATTCCTTGGAGCAGTTTTTGAGAAATAATTTTTTGAAAATTTCCAAAATTTTGAAAATTCGTAATTTAGGCCCCTTATAATTTTTCAAAAAACTTTTTATATCACCTCATTTTACCCTTCATATACTATTCAGAAAATAAAAATCATTTGAATCGATTCATCCGTTTTCGAGTAATTGGGCGTTAAACCAAAGAGCAGTATATTTATACAATATACTGCTCTTTGGTTAAACTCAAAAATTTCAAAAAATCATAGCGCCCTTCAGTTTAAAGCTAGCGAGTTCGGCAAAAAACTAACAGATTTGTCTTATGACCCTCTATCGTTATCCGTGATAAAAGTTTCAAAATTGTAGTCACGAAAAAAGTGATACCAAAAAAACATGCGTAACTTCCGCTTCCGGTTTCGGATTTTTTTGAAAAGCTTATTTTTTCGATGAATTTTCGATACACCCCCGCATTCCAAAGCGCATCAAAATCGGAACAATACTTTCGGCTGTAGGAGCGTCACATACGTACGTACATACGTACGTACATACGTACGTACCCACCCACAGACACACATTTTTTAAAAACCACTT
>JABXWE010003793.1:0-25697 GCA_014611495.1 Limonius californicus
CCCAAGGTAGGCCTTGAACCGAGCCTGTTCAAGGACCTTATACGACGCCACGTCTATGGAGAAGCCTGGGTTTTGAAGCTCAAGCCGGGTCCTGACGGATTGTTCCACTGGTGTTCCAGGGATCCACACCAGTGCTATGGCGCGCTTAGGAAGGTCCTTCGCCTCGACCACGGTCAAGTCCGCCCCTTCCCAAAGTCCTACCATTTTGTCGACTGACTTCTTTAGCCAGTCCTTGGTGAAGTCGTTGGCACACGTGATCCATATGATACCTCCCGTGTACCGACTTGCTTCAAACTGCGGAGGACTCGCACTCCCCGAGGGGGTCTCGTCCAACGCATCCGTTATTTTGTTTAGAATCAGGTCCGCTTGCCCCTGATCTAATACTTCGTCGGGATGGCGTCTGTTGATCACCGCCATCCTTAGTCCTTTGGCAGCTTCACTGTAGGAACCAGTCTGCACTTGGCTTCTGGTTCTCTTCGTTTGCCGCTTCTGCGATGCAGGAGTAGAGGAATCCGAGAGGGGTCTTTTGGTGCCCCCACTCTCCTTCCCCTTTTCCTCCTTCTTCCTTTCCGGCTCCGCCGTCGTCTTCTTCTTCTGGGTTGGCTTGTCTTTCGTCCAAGTCCCCGCCTGAATTTTTTCCGCCTCCCTGAGCTTCTTCTTCTGAGCTCCAGACAGTCTCTTTGGCTGCAGTCCTGTCTTAGCACCTTCTGCAGCTTTGTTGCTAGTGTCTGATGGCCCAGCTACAGGTCCATCAGGCTTGCCTGATCCCTGCGTTTGGACCACCTCCACTTGCATCGCGGTGTCTTCCATTGGATTTGGATCCACCATTTCGGAGTCTCTCACTGGTGAGTCCTCCTTAAACATATCAACAAAATCAAACGTGTCCATGAATGTCCCACGAGTAAGGGGGAAATAAAAGGTCACCACGCCAGGAGCCCCCTGCAGACGTGGAAGGCAAAATACAACGGGGTATGCCCGGTTCCCCGAGGTTGGTCGCTAATGATCGGGCTGCCCCCCGACCTTGCATCCCTTCGGCACGCACCATACCACTGAGAATTGGGAGGTTTTTAAAGTGGCCTCATCCACGCGGTTCAGGCGATTAAGCCCAGACCCCCGTTCCACTACTACATTGCTACCCAAGGCTACAGAATGCTCTGACTACCTTGGGGTCTTTGCAGTGCAGAGTGGTTTGCGGTTTAGCGGGCGCGTTAACATTGTAACGCTGTCCGACGCCGTTTACCCCAGTGCAGGCCCTTGACCACGACATGACAGTTGGGCTGGGTGACCTGGTCCACGGTGCCCCGTTTTGGGCGCTTCCAGCCAACGTTTTACGGTCGCGAGCGACCTTATCATCGGCACTAGCCTCCAGTGTCACATACGCTCATCCACGAAGAGGCCTTCCCCTATCCGCCACCTGGGGACGCGCCCGGTAGGGAGCCACCCCCCGGGTAGTTAGAGGTTGTACGTGTTTATTATTTATCAGACAACGCAAATCCATCACCAATTCCTATGTATATAAAGTCTGCATTCGCAGCTTGAAGGAGGTATTTGTTACTACAAGTTCTTTTTCTACACAAAACTGTAACATTTACTTCTTGCATTTCTTTCACTCAAACCATGTTCTCCTACAGTCTCGCTGTCGAAATCACCCACGATTATTGTGCAGTTCGATCTTTGTATAAGTTTTGTAACTTTCTGATTTTACTGTAGAAGCTTCCAATCCCCTGTTTACATGCTCAGTTTCGTATGAAATACACCACCCATTAAAAATAAAGCTACGTCTTTGAAAATTTGCTAAAATAATGTTTTATTGTTGCGTATGAAATTATCACTATTTCCATTAAAAAAATCAAATGGTTGTGGCGTCGTCTACTGTCTCTCATCAACTTGTTGTTTAGAAACAAAAGCATATCCAGTAAACATTAATTAATTGTTTCGAGATTTTGTTACATTTTGTGACAGAATTAATGTTTGAAAATGCCTCCAGTAAGACAATGCAGAAATTTTAACCACATTTCCGATATTGATAGAGGTTGAGTTATCTTTCTTACTTTCTTTTCGTAAAATTGGTAGAAGGGTAAATCGGGACCCCACTACAGTTGCACGAATATGGTCTGCTTGGTCAGAAGAAGACATTCAGCGATATCGTCCAGCTGGTAGACCTCCACGTAGCAGCAATGGTCGTAAAGATCGACTTCTTCGAAGAATGGCTAAACGAGACCGCTTCCAAACAACAAGGTCTGTTGCTGCAGACTGGATGCGAGCTCTTCACCGCCTCGTGTCAATGGCAACAACTTACAGAAGAATCTCTTCTTTTTGACTGCGATCCTACCGTACATTCCAACGGCTACCTTTAACTGTACATCACAAGGTTGTTAGGCTTGCTTGGTGTCAAGAGGGGCAGCATTGGAATCAGCAATGGAACGACATTGTCTTCAGTGATGAATCAAGATTTTGGTACGTCGATATCGAGGCGAAAGACGAAATCTATAGTTTGTTGAAAGACGCCATACAGCTTTAACACCTGAAGTTATGGTTTGGGGTGCTATTTGTTTCGGTAGAAGATCACCTTTTGTGTTTGTCCCAGGCACTTTAAATGCTCATCGCTATATTCATAATGTACTGGAACCGGTGTTAGTACCATTCATGCAGACGTTGCTAAACGGTATTTTCCAACAGGATCACGCACGTCCACACACTGCAAACATTACCAGAACGTACCTCCAACAAGCACAATTGCAAATGTTGCCCTGGCCTGCACGATCACCGGACTTATAGCCGATCGAACATCTTTGGGGCATGATGGGCTGGCGACTAAGATTATTGCCAAGAGCTTCTAACAACTTAGACGAGCTGAGACACTAAATTGAGGTTATATGGAACGAGGTAACCCAGGAGAACAGACTACTTGACAGAAAGCATGCCACGACGAGTAAATGCTTGTAATGCTCATGGCCATATTACATATTATTAATTTTTTTTCAGTTGTTGTTATTGTTTTCTTATAATTGTTAATCTTTTTTTATGAAAACCTGATTATTTCATACGCAATAATGAAACATTATTTTAGCAAAGTTTCAAACCCGTAGCTTTATTTGTAATGGGCGGTGACATGAAACGAAGTGTATGTTTCAGCTGTTGGGACATATGCCTGTATCTTTATTTAATTTGCCAAAAGATGTTTGAAATTGTATCAGCAATACCCGAGCAGCTAATGGAAGGAAATTATTATTTGATCAAGGGGTATTTTATTGTGGGAGCTCTGTAATCAGGAGTATTTCCCTGGGATATTTCCTTGCGCAGTATTATTCAATTGGTGCTACCGTTGACGGAAGAATTAGGAAGGCTCAAAACATCCATCCAAAAATACGCCTGTTAACCAAAAAATCACTAAAATATTGCAATAAATACATATGTATTTGCTTTTTTTTATAAATCAGATTGACTATTTTAATATTCCCTAAGCATTTAAAAATTTGATTATTTATTTTTCTTAATAATAATAATGATATTTGTATTTTTAATAATGTAAACAGTGTTTTCAAGCTTCTCGGATATTACGTTTAACGGATAGAACGAGTAAGTTTTTGTAGTCTGAAATATATCGTCATAACCGAGTTGGACTGTAATATTTAACAAGCACGCGCTACTAGCGTGTGTTATTGCAGTTATTGCAACAACACATATGAATTGCTGTTCTCAAATTTGAAATTATTATTGATTCAGGCAACAAAATTGTAGAAGCGACCCCAAAACGGAAACAAAATTTACAATCGTTGAAAAGTTGACTTAGTTGACTGCTTATAGAAACGTATCATACAATACTCATCAGCGAACTGATAATCGCGGAACTTAAATGACTACACACACCATTTACATGTCGAAACTTACTGGGGAACCTTTTTAATCTTTTTAATTTTTCAGTCAACGTTATTATATGCTACGGATTTGTTACGGGATGTATTTTATCGCATTTTTTTCCTGGATACTATATCGCGGAGTCTTTTGCGTGCCATATATTCCCAGGATTTGTTTTCAACCCACTTTATTCCATTAAACAAAATAATCAGCTTATAACTTTTGCCATACGCATATTAAAAGTTAAAGCTTTTTAAAGTTCTATTAAAATGGATATTTGTAATCGGAGAAGCTTCAAATATTACATCTAAAAATGTAAACGTCAGTGGGTGTCAAGTGTCATATAAAATGGTATGACATCACTGCAATACACACACCTATTGCTTAAGTTGTTTAGGTTCGCACAAAAACCGTGACAATATCATTGTAGTAAGTATGCTCTGAAACCTAAAGAAATATGTGTATTCAAAAGAGCAAAAAATCGAAGATGTACGTACACCATAATAAGAGAACCGGTTTTAATCATAACTTCTTGAAGTTTTGTACAAATATTGTTCTTCCCCTATTATATTTTAGCCAAACCGCCTGAAGCTGCGGGGTTGGGTAGAAAATATAATAAAAACGAGTTCACCGCTAATAATGTTGTTTGAATGCAGTTCCGAAACAATACGCGCTTTACGACAGAATTTTTTTACAATTTGAAATTCTCAGCTGGCACTGCTTTATCATGTTCGTTTCAACGAATCGAACAAATTTCTAGTTAGAGTCTGATTAACTTCTACACGATATAACTTTTCTCATTTATTTCTCGAAAGTAAAGCTCTCAGGGTGGCATATCAGCGACATTTTTACAAAATACTTGTTTATGATGGTTCCTTGTTTACAAACGTGATTTCGACATATCGCTAAAGCTTACTGCCCTGTTCGCAGCTTTCAGTATAGATCGAGCAGTCTCTAGTGAAAACGATGAGAACATGAGAACTAGGAACAAAGCTTTCTGCGAAATAAATTCCAGCAAGGAATTACGTTACATAGGTGGGATACGTGCTTTACTTTTCATTACAAAACATAACTGCTTCCTTGATTCTTCATTTTTATATTTATCGCAAAACGACAGACAGAATAAATTAAATTTATCTATATGACAAGGCAATAATACTTCGCGTATAAGAGGTATCTCAAACAAAACTAAATCGATTTTCTGTTTGCGCGTTGTTAAATTAAATTTCATATGACAAACTCGAAAAATTTAATTTCGTACTCATTTATTAAACATATTTTCTAAAATTTTGTATTTTTATTGCATTTTCTTAGAAGTTTTCAGAACAATATTACAAACTTCCATTGCTTGGAATTCCTTCTTATTTCTAAATTTAGTCTTTAAATTCTGTAAAATTTTATTATACCTTCCCCTTAATAACATTTTTCCTAATTTAAACAACATGTTTTATTGCTTTTCCTAGAATTTTGTGAAACAATATTGCAAGCTCCTGTTGCCTTGAATACCTTTCTATTTCTAAACGTAGCCTTTATTCAGGATATGAATAAAATAAATTTTGGAGCAATTCCTAACGCTGCAGATTTGGGAATTCAAATTATACAGAAAATTCGATCAAATTCATTTTTTCCTATGTGTTCCCAAATTTTTTTAAAGAATATTTTGAACTGCTATTCCTTTTGAAAACTTTTGATTTCTAAAGATAGTATTTAAATTCTATGTACCTACAAGTAAATAAAATTTAGAACAATCCCCAATCCGTAGATTTAAGAATTTGAATTTCATAAAAATATGCCAAATTTGATTAGACGAGCCTTCCTTTTATTAAAATTTATATCTGTTTCTATGACATCTTGTTATTGGTCTTTCCTAGAAGTTTTTGAAACAATATTGCAAACTTTCATTGTCCTGAATACCCTCTTATTTTTAAATTTAGTCATTAAATTCTATATATGAGTACAAAAAAATTTAGAACAAACCCTAACGCTGATTTAGGAATTTTAATTACCAAAAATTCTGTCAAATTGTATTATACGTTTCCCGTATTAACTTTTTCTTAATTTAAACATCTATTGTTTTTCCTAGAATGCTTTGCTACAGTGGGTAAACTTCCATTGCTTTGATTCCATTTTGTATCTAACTTTACTCTTTAAATTCTGGATAAGAGTAAAATAAAATTTAAAACAAACCCTAAAGCTAAGTTACGAGTTCGAAGTGCACTGAAGTTATCAAATTTTATAATGCTAATCTTCTTCATAATTTAATTTTTCTAAATTGCCTTGACTGCCTCTTTATTTCTAAATTTACCTTTAAATTCCAGACACGAATTAAATAAAATTTAGAGCAATCCCCGACGCTAATTTCATAGTAATTCGAATTACATAAAATTCTGTCAAACTTTGTTATATCTTTGCTGTAATAAAATGTTTCATAGGATAAACATCCGTTTATTGTGCTTTCTTTCACCTTTTTAAGACAATATTGCAAACTTCCATCGCCTTGAATACCTTTCCGGTTTAGAATTTAGTCTTAAAATTTTGGATATAAGTAAAATAAAATGTAGAACAATTCCTAACGTTGATTTAGTAATTCTAATAAATGTTATTATATCTTTCCTGTAATAAAATGTTACATAAACATTGTTTTATTGTGCTTCCCTAGAGTTATTTAAGCAGTATTGCAAACTGCCCTTGCCTTGAATACATTTTTGATTCGAAATTTAGTCTCTACATTTTGGTTATAAGTAAAATAAATTTTAGAACAATCCCTAACCCTGATTTAAAAATTTCAATTACATAAAATTTTGTTATCGCTTTTCCTTAATAATATTTTTCGAAGTAAAAACAGCTTTTTGTTGGGCTTTCCCGCTTCATTTCACATTTCATGGCATTTTCCTATAATTTTCTAGAAATAGTATTATAAACATCCATTCCTTGGAAACTTAAAGGATCGCAATACTATATTGATAATGATCTAACCCCAACGGAGGCAAAACTACAAAAAGAACTAAGGGACCTGGCGAAAGCAGAAATAGCGAAAGGAAACAGTACAAAGGTGGGATACCAGAAGATATGTATTAACGATATTTGATGGAAATGGAACCCAAAAACTGAAAAACTGGAAAAGCTGGGAAAACCCATGAGAAGACAAAAAACGGATAGTGAAAACAATAGTAAGGCAAGACACAATGACGACGACAACGCTAGCGAACAGGACAACGATAAGGAAAAATAAGACAATACAAAAAATAAGAAAAGAAAAACAAACAAAGCTAATAAGTATAGGATCCTGGAATGTGCAAGGGCTAAACAAACCAGGGAAATTCAAGCAACTGGTGGCTGAAACAAAAAGATATAAAATAGAGGTGTTAGCGGTACAAGAAACGAACATAAAAGGAACCCAGTACTCCAACACCGACGGCTATGTATGGTTCAATGGTGGAGGAGAGCAGAATAGATTGGGAACAGGTTTCCTGATAAAAAATACGCTAAAGGAAACAATAGTTGATTATAAAAAGATAAACAATAGACTTAGTTACATAAGAATCAAAGGAAAGTATCGGAAATTCACCATTATAAATGCTCATGCACCCACAGAGGAAGCAGAAGAAGAAAGGAAAGAAGAGTTTTATGAGGAACTTGAAAACGTGCTAGATAAGCTACCAAAATTCGATGTGAAAATAATTTTTGGAGATTTAAATGCAAAAATCGGTAAAGAGGATTGGAATATACCAGTTGCAGGTAAAGAAAGTCTCCATGAGTTAACTAATGAGAATGGCCAAATGGTAGTAGACTTCGCGACAAGTAAGAACATGGTTGTTAAAAGCACGATGTTCCAAAGGAAAAATATATACAAAATCACATGGATTAGCCCAGACAGAAAAACACAAAATCAAATTGACCATCTGCTAGTGACAAAAGTGCATGCACAGTGTATACATAATGTGAGAACATACAGGGGAGCAGATGTTAACTCAGACCATATGCTGATTAAAGCGACAATACAGCAAATAACCCCTGATCTTACGAAGAGAAACAGAACAAAAAGTACTAAGTGGAAAATAAAAAAGCTAGAAGAAGAACTGGTAAAAAAAGAATATGAAGCAAAAACCAAAGAAGCAATAAATAAATATGGAAAAAATGAAAACATAGAGGAAGAATGGAAAATTATAAAGAATGTTATAAAGGAAAGTGCATACATCCTACAAAGGGAAGACAAAGATGTAACAAAAGAATGGTTTGACACAGAATGTAAAAACATGGTACAGGAAAGAAAAAAAATAAGACTTCAAATGATAAATAAGCCGACAACTCAGCTACAAGAAAAATATAGGAAAGTAAGGAATGAAACCAACAATCTATGTAGAGCCAAAAAGAGAGAAATGCTGAAGAAAAAGATAGAGAACATACAAGCAACGTATGAACATAAAAATACTAGAAACTTTTACCAAAAAATAAAGATGGAAAAGGAAGGATATACACAAGCCACAGGGTTGAGAGATGAAGAAGATGAATTACATCTGAATGAAAAGCAAATGGTCGAAATATGGGCAAAGCACTTCAAAAAACTGTTTGGGAACCTATAGATAATGAAGAGACCCAAGATAAAAAAATGTTAAATCATCAAAACCAAGTAGAAATACCCAATTTTGAAACATTCAAAAAAATACTCAGTAAGATGAAGAATAATAAAAGTGCAGGATCGGACGAAATTGTGGCAGAACTAATTAAACACGCAGACGAAGATTTAACTAAGAGAGTATATGATATTTTATCAGAAATCTGGAGGAGGAAAGAAATGCCGAAGGAATGGCACACAGCAATGATCTGCCCGATATATAAAAAAGGAAACACGCAAAGTCCGGAAAATTACAGGCCTATAGCCCTACTAAACATAGTTTACAAGATGTTAGCACACCTAATTAACAACAAGCTACAAAAAATAATAGAAGGCAAAATTGGCCAATACCAAGCAGGTTTTAAGAAGGGTAAGTCAGTAATTGACCACATTTTTGTATTAAACCAGATTTAAGAAAAATGTAATAAAAAAAATATACGGATACACGCACTATTTATCGATTTTAAGAATGCGTACGATAAAATCAAACGAGACGAAATATATAAAGCAATAAAAGAGATGGAGATCCCAGAAGAGTTAATTAGGCTGGTGATGATGACACTAACAAACACAATAAATAAGGTAAAATATAGAGGACAAGAATCGAATGACTTTGAAAGCAACATAGGACTAAAACAGGGCGATCCGCTCTCAACAACGCTATTCAATATAGTGCTGGAACAGGTATTCAGAAGAAGCAAAATAAAATTGAATAATATACTTAAAAACCCACACCAGGGACTCGCATACGCGGACGATGTGGTCTTACTTTCTAGAACCAAAGAAGAACTGAAAATCATCCTTAAAAACCTAGAAAAACAAGCCCTTGCAGTTGGACTACAAATACATGAGAAGAAAACAAGCTACATGAGTTTAGGAAATAATCCTCAAGAAGACCAAGGCTTGGAAATTACTTCGCAAGATAGGAAAAGGAAATACAACTTTAAACTAACTGATAGTGTAGTGTATTTAGGTGCCGAAATATCGAGTGACGGTAACCATAACAAAAACATTCTGAGAAGAATTGCTGCGGGATCCAGATGTGCAGGTGCGCTGAACAGTATTCTAAGAGAAAAAGACCTTTCGAGAAATTTAAAACTGAAACTCTATAAAACAATAATAAGACCGATAGTTTTGTTCGGGAGTGAAGCGTGGGTTTTGACAATGGAAAACATCAAGCGTCTGGAAATATGGGAGAGAAGAATACTAAGGAGGATCTTTGGAGGAATCAAGGAAAATGGAAGTTGGAGAAGAAGAACTAACGCTGAGCTGGTAGAATTATTTCAAGATATGAGTATAAAGGTGAAAGTGCAACAAAGCAGATTACGATGGTTAGGGCACATTGGTAGAATGGGAGAGGAAGAATTAACCAGGAAAATATTCAGAAGTGAACCTGAAGGAAGAAACAGAAAGGGAAGACCGAAGAAAACTTGGTGGGACTGCCTCAAAGAGGACATAAAGGAATACAAATTAGAGAACTGGCAGACCCTAGTACAGAACAGGGAAGTATGGAGAAAGAAGATTCAAGCCATAGGCCATTAGGCCTGCAGTGCTGTGTTATATATATATAATAAATGTTATTATATCTTTCCTGTAATAAAATGTTACATACACATTGTTTTATTGTGCTTCCCTAGAGTTATTTAAGCAGTATTGCAAACTGCCCTTGCCTTGAATACATTTTTGATTCGAAATTTAGTCTCTACATTTTGGATATAAGTAAAATAAATTTTAGAACAATCCCTAACCCTGATTTAAAAATTTCAATTACATAAAATTTTGTTATCGCTTTTCTTTAATAATATTTTTCGAAGTAAAAACAGCTTTTTGTTGGGCTTTCCCGCTTCATTTCACATTTCATGGCATTTTCCTATAATTTTCTAGAAATAGTATTATAAACATCCATTCCTTGGAAACTTAAAGGATCGCAATACTATATTGATAATGATCTAACCCCAACGGAGGCAAAACTACAAAAAGAACTAAGGGACCTGGCGAAAGCAGAAATAGCGAAAGGAAACAGTACAAAGGTGGGATACCAGAAGATATGTATTAACGATATTTGATGGAAATGGAACCCAAAAACTGAAAAACTGGAAAAGCTGGGAAAACCCATGAGAAGACAAAAAACGGATAGTGAAAACAATAGTAAGGCAAGACACAATGACGACGACAACGCTAGCGAACAGGACAACGATAAGGAAAAATAAGACAATACAAAAAATAAGAAAAGAAAAACAAACAAAGCTAATAAGTATAGGATCCTGGAATGTGCAAGGGCTAAACAAACCAGGGAAATTCAAGCAACTGGTGGCTGAAACAAAAAGATATAAAATAGAGGTGTTAGCGGTACAAGAAACGAACATAAAAGGAACCCAGTACTCCAACACCGACGGCTATGTATGGTTCAATGGTGGAGGAGAGCAGAATAGATTGGGAACAGGTTTCCTGATAAAAAATACGCTAAAGGAAACAATAGTTGATTATAAAAAGATAAACAATAGACTTAGTTACATAAGAATCAAAGGAAAGTATCGGAAATTCACCATTATAAATGCTCATGCACCCACAGAGGAAGCAGAAGAAGAAAGGAAAGAAGAGTTTTATGAGGAACTTGAAAACGTGCTAGATAAGCTACCAAAATTCGATGTGAAAATAATTTTTGGAGATTTAAATGCAAAAATCGGTAAAGAGGATTGGAATATACCAGTTGCAGGTAAAGAAAGTCTCCATGAGTTAACTAATGAGAATGGCCAAATGGTAGTAGACTTCGCGACAAGTAAGAACATGGTTGTTAAAAGCACGATGTTCCAAAGGAAAAATATATACAAAATCACATGGATTAGCCCAGACAGAAAAACACAAAATCAAATTGACCATCTGCTAGTGACAAAAGTGCATGCACAGTGTATACATAATGTGAGAACATACAGGGGAGCAGATGTTAACTCAGACCATATGCTGATTAAAGCGACAATACAGCAAATAACCCCTGATCTTACGAAGAGAAACAGAACAAAAAGTACTAAGTGGGAAATAAAAAAGCTAGAAGAAGAACTGGTAAAAAAAGAATATGAAGCAAAAACCAAAGAAGCAATAAATAAATATGGAAAAAATGAAAACATAGAGGAAGAATGGAAAATTATAAAGAATGTTATAAAGGAAAGTGCATACATCCTACAAAGGGAAGACAAAGATGTAACAAAAGAATGGTTTGACACAGAATGTAAAAACATGGTACAGGAAAGAAAAAAAATAAGACTTCAAATGATAAATAAGCCGACAACTGAGCTACAAGAAAAATATAGGAAAGTAAGGAATGAAACCAACAATCTATGTAGAGCCAAAAAGAGAGAAATGCTGAAGAAAAAGATAGAGAACATACAAGCAACGTATGAACATAAAAATACTAGAAACTTTTACCAAAAAATAAAGATGGAAAAGGAAGGATATACACAAGCCACAGGGTTGAGAGATGAAGAAGATGAATTACATCTGAATGAAAAGCAAATGGTCGAAATATGGGCAAAGCACTTCAAAAATACTGTTTGGGAACCTATAGATAATGAAGAGACCCAAGATAAAAAAATGTTAAATCATCAAAACCAAGTAGAAATACCCAATTTTGAAACATTCAAAAAAATACTCAGTAAGATGAAGAATAATAAAAGTGCAGGATCGGACGAAATTGTGGCAGAACTAATTAAACACGCAGACGAAGATTTAACTAAGAGAGTATATGATATTTTATCAGAAATCTGGAGGAGGAAAGAAATGCCGAAGGAATGGCACACAGCAATGATCTGCCCGATATATAAAAAAGGAAACACGCAAAGTCCGGAAAATTACAGGCCTATAGCCCTACTAAACATAGTTTACAAGATGTTAGCACACCTAATTAACAACAAGCTACAAAAAATAATAGAAGGCAAAATTGGCCAATACCAAGCAGGTTTTAAGAAGGGTAAGTCAGTAATTGACCACATTTTTGTATTAAACCAGATTTAAGAAAAATGTAATAAAAAAAATATACGGATACACGCACTATTTATCGATTTTAAGAATGCGTACGATAAAATCAAACGAGACGAAATATATAAAGCAATAAAAGAGATGGAGATCCCAGAAGAGTTAATTAGGCTGGTGATGATGACACTAACAAACACAATAAATAAGGTAAAATATAGAGGACAAGAATCGAATGACTTTGAAAGCAACATAGGACTAAAACAGGGCGATCCGCTCTCAACAACGCTATTCAATATAGTGCTGGAACAGGTATTCAGAAGAAGCAAAATAAAATTGAATAATATACTTAAAAACCCACACCAGGGACTCGCATACGCGGACGATGTGGTCTTACTTTCTAGAACCAAAGAAGAACTGAAAATCATCCTTAAAAACCTAGAAAAACAAGCCCTTGCAGTTGGACTACAAATACATGAGAAGAAAACAAGCTACATGAGTTTAGGAAATAATCCTCAAGAAGACCAAGGCTTGGAAATTACTTCGCAAGATAGGAAAAGGAAATACAACTTTAAACTAACTGATAGTGTAGTGTATTTAGGTGCCGAAATATCGAGTGACGGTAACCATAACAAAAACATTCTGAGAAGAATTGCTGCGGGATCCAGATGTGCAGGTGCGCTGAACAGTATTCTAAGAGAAAAAGACCTTTCGAGAAATTTAAAACTGAAACTCTATAAAACAATAATAAGACCGATAGTTTTGTTCGGGAGTGAAGCGTGGGTTTTGACAATGGAAAACATCAAGCGTCTGGAAATATGGGAGAGAAGAATACTAAGGAGGATCTTTGGAGGAATCAAGGAAAATGGAAGTTGGAGAAGAAGAACTAACGCTGAGCTGGTAGAATTATTTCAAGATATGAGTATAAAGGTGAAAGTGCAACAAAGCAGATTACGATGGTTAGGGCACATTGGTAGAATGGGAGAGGAAGAATTAACCAGGAAAATATTCAGAAGTGAACCTGAAGGAAGAAACAGAAAGGGAAGACCGAAGAAAACTTGGTGGGACTGCCTCAAAGAGGACATAAAGGAATACAAATTAGAGAACTGGCAGACCCTAGTACAGAACAGGGAAGTATGGAGAAAGAAGATTCAAGCCATAGGCCATTAGGCCTGCAGTGCTGTGTTATATATATATAATAAATGTTATTATATCTTTCCTGTAATAAAATGTTACATACACATTGTTTTATTGTGCTTCCCTAGAGTTATTTAAGCAGTATTGCAAACTGCCCTTGCCTTGAATACATTTTTGATTCGAAATTTAGTCTCTACATTTTGGATATAAGTAAAATAAATTTTAGAACAATCCCTAACCCTGATTTAAAAATTTCAATTACATAAAATTTTGTTATCGCTTTTCTTTAATAATATTTTTCGAAGTAAAAACAGCTTTTTGTTGGGCTTTCCCGCTTCATTTCACATTTCATGGCATTTTCCTATAATTTTCTAGAAATAGTATTATAAACATCCATTCCTTGGATTTAACTGAATTTTTAAATATATATCTTAAAATCGTTTAGTAAAATATGTTCTAATATAATTCCTAACTCTTAGGCAATTGTAGGCAACAGTATTTAAAATTTCATTGTACATTGCCATTCATAAATTTACTGTTGTATTTACTTTCTGTAAAATCTATGTCCAAGTGTAAGAATGTTTGAGAAACACTGTTACAGTACATTCATTAACAGTTATGAAAATTGTGGCCATGTTAAAAAGGGATCAAGTTAAAATTGTATTTGTCTTCCCCACTAGAAGCAATTTTGACCTGTAGTGAACTCGTTAATTGCTGGTGTAAAAAGTCGCAAAATAATTAGTGTGCACTGCTTTATCTTAATATGACGTAGGGTAAAACGTAGGAAGGAAAGCTATATAGATATAAATGCAACAATAGTTCACTTTGCCCAAATGTATTATATTTAATTTTTCTGATTACTAACTTTTTTTTAACTTGACCTAAACAAATGGACTTGTAATAACACATTGTGTAAGTCTAGTTTTTAGACATTTACACGTGAATTCCCCAAACGCTGGATCCGCCGAGTTGGTGCCCACCGCTTTTCACTTAATAAATGGCTATTTTAAATATTTCATGAACATTATACGCTGTTATCCAAATGCACAACGTTCTGCTGGCATTTACGCTAAATGCCGCCAGTGTTGTTTTACAGAATAAGGACATATTGGCAAACGGCAAATTTGTTTAAACATAATTCAATAAATGTAATAAAACACTCGATCGAAATTGGAAAAATAAATTAATTGCTGAGTAATTTAAAATGGAACGGAAGATACAGCCCTTTCCCTTTGTGCAGTTCCTAAAGCTTTGACCCGCGCACGAAGTATTTTTATAAGGGATAAGGCTTGGAAAACAAAATTCTTTTAAATCTCAAAGAAAATATTTTCATAAATTGGAAAAAGTGCTGCAAATAAATACGCCGAACGAAAATGTGAAGACCACGTTTGAAAAATATGAAATACGATTCAAATTAACTTTATTGTTTCAATTCATATTACAGAGACAGCCAATTCTATAAAAGCGAAATACAGTGTGATCAATAAAATTTTCAGTAAAATAAGGGTGTTGTTATCTAACACACCGTTTATAACATTTACTGAAATTATTTAATAGTTATAACTAGAGCTAGGATAGTTAGGCAAAATATAGTCGCGAAAAAGGCAGGCAAAAAGGCAAAAAGGCAAAAAGGCAAAAAAAAGATTTAAAAAAGCACTAAAAAGGGAAAAATAAAGTACAAAAAGGCAAAAACGAAAAAAAGGCAAAATTACCAAAAAAAGACAGAAAATGTAAAAAATTACAAAATCTGAAGAATACTTGAGTAAATTAAAAGAAACGGCGTTTAACTGACAGGGAAAAAGCAACAACAAAATATCTATTCAAGTTAAAATAAAAACAACTGCTGGCATTTTTAAAATTTAACATCACTTGAAATACAGTCGATGCACTTCACAAGTCGCAATGTTAACACGTTCGAAAATTATGACAAACTGGCTGATTCAGTAGAAAACTTTCTCCTGACCATACTGGTCCCCTCATTAAAATTAGGTACTCTCAAGAAAATAATCCTTCTGAGAAATTTTCAGCCGGTACCAATAAAGGGTAAAACCCACTAAACCTCTGGTGATCAGTCACTAGCGCGCGCGGTTAAATTTTCTTACCTGGCTAATGAAAGGTCCCATAATCCGTACTGAACACTAGCGCGCCGTCGTGGGATTAGTCTTATCTAGTATCTTAATGAGATTGCAAATTCGTCTTTTACCTGTGAAATGTTTTTGCCTGAAATGTTGTTGATAATATACTTGGTTATTTGGTTCATGTGATTGGTGCATTCTCAGACAGCTATTTATATGGTGAGTATTTGAAGCTGCCGTTAGTATAAAATTTTCAGTAGTTTTCAGTCTTACTTGTGGTTACTTGTTTACTTTTAATTTATCATGAAGACAATGTTGAGTGTCAGAGAGAAGAAGCTGCTGATTGTCGAAGGGTATACATTTCGAAATGATAAGGAAACTGCCCTGGGTGTATCCTATATATGTACCAGAAGAGATTGTAGCGCATCCTTGTTAGTGGATAAATCCCAAGATATACTTCTAAATTCTAATAAGCAGCTACATGGTTTCAAACACGTCGCGCGCTACTCACAGGTAGGATTAGGACTTGTATATTAAACTAACCGCGGCGCGCTAGTGACCCTTGCATTTCCAAGACCTTCGCGCGCTACTGGCTTATGGGATTAGGATTACATTGACCGCCGCGCGCTAGTGACCTGTGGCCAAACCTCTACTGCATGGGAATACAATTTGTTTCAGAAATTTAAAATGTGCATTTTTCTTGGAAAATTGCTAATACAAATTTATTTTAAATTGAAAATTTAAGAACTACATATCTTAAAATTTTAATTCAATATACATAAAAGGCACAAAAAGGCAAGAAAAATAGGAAATTCCTCAAAAAAAGGCAGAATCCTAAAAAGGACGCAAAAAGGCAAAAAAGGCAAAATAAAATTTGCATTTTGGAATTGCCCGCATTCTAAAACGGATTTAAAATTGGGCCTGTCTTTAATCCTTCCATTTATTAAAAAAAGGCAATTTGCCTAACTATCCTAGCTCTAGTTATAACCTATAACTCAGTTACTACAATTATTTATTGCTCTAGAACACACATATTTTTTGTGAATGTATAACAGTTACTGCATGGGTTACGTTTGTTTAAGTCTTTTGAACCTGATGCCAGTGTACATTTGAACTGCTTGATAAATCTGTACGAATATTCTTTCAATTATTTAATAATTAGTACAAACTACTTTAAGAGATTTAGCTATCACTACATCGGAGTTTCTGTGCTATACCTAAAAAATAAAATTATTCGATCTAAATAAAGAAGTTGAAATAATGGTAATATTCATTTAAAAAATATACACCACGCATGTTATACTGCTTTCTCGGTGTCAAAGACATGTTTCCAGAAGGTACTACTACTACTGACGACCAATTCGTATATACTCAACAGATAGATCTACATAATCAATAATTGTGTAAGGTTGAGTTAAATGTATTGTGGTTGGCTAATATATACTGCATCCTGGCTCCAGCATATTCTCAAAGCGGAAGAAATGCTTTTATGCAGAATAGTAACAGAAGGATTCCCGTGTTAAGAAGCCGAATTTTGTCGGAATTACAATTCTATTTTTTTATTATAATTCTTTAGGTAGGCATTCAGAAAATTATTTGATAGTGACATCGTGACGTGTGGGGCTTTCCAATAGATCTTGGCTAAGGTAATCTGCTTTAAGACTACGCAGGGTTCTAGAGTTAAGATTCAATCAATAAATCATTTCACTGATTAATCACTTAAATTTGTTTCTTAAGTTCAAAGGACAATGGCTCAAGATATGGAGGATTAAAGCCAACCAAAGCAAGTCTGTCCATGTCACATATAACATGAAATAAGATAACTGCCCATTAGTAAAACTTAATGGAGAATAGCTACAACATGCTGATAGCACAAAATACCGTGGCCTACACCGCGATTGCTGATTAAACTGCCGAAAGCATATATCTACTATCTAAGAGGAAGCAATGTGGTTGGAAACTGAGAAAGTTATATTGGACGATAGGCAGAAAGTTTAAATTGCCAAAGCTGCCATAGAAACCATTTGGACATATGGAATTCATCTTTGGAGAATAAGCAACTCAAATATAGGAAACCTACAACGATTCCAAAACAAAGTGCTACGCGAAATAGTGAATACGCCGTGGTACGTTCTAAATGTAACTATGTGTGCCATCAGTAAAACAAAGGTACCGTGTCCAATACAGTGAAAGAGTGAAAGTGCACTCCAACGAACTTGCAAAAAGACTAATGGATGAACCTTCCGAATCCTGGCGATCGAAACGCTTTAAACCTACTTATTTACCTCATTTAATTAACAGAAAAATAATTGTTTAGATTAAATTAAATTCATTCCACTTAGTCATAAATTAATTAGGTAATCTTATAATAAATGGAAACCATCGGCTGTACATGTTCCTATATGTCATAAGTGGGTCACAACAAATACTTCCTGTCCCTGAAGGGATAGATTGTATGAGCAGACTGTAATAAACAAAAGTCCAAAGGCTGAACTTTTTGGTGCTGGGCATTATAAATTCATTGTCCAGTAAATTCACTGTTAACTTATTTGGGTGGATACTAAATTTGATATTTTTCACTATATTTTGGTTAAGTTAGGTTAGGTGGGACCGCAAGGGGGCAGTGCGAACAAGCGCTGTCAGTCGAGGTCACAGTGAACTGCGGTTAATCGGTCGCGGGGTCGAACCTCGGCTGAGGAGACCGTATTTCACTTAGTTAAGTTTAGGGTGCATGTTGTATGAATCCCGCACACGCCCCTGAAGTAATGCGAAAGCGGTTCCGGGGGGGAGGGGGTAGTGTGAACGTTTAAAAACAGTTAGGTTAGGTGTTCCTTAAGATTTTGCATCCTCTACCTGTGGACCTGTTTGTCTTAATACGCCAACTTTTCAATTAATGATGTTGCGTGACATCATGTTTAGGTGAGTACCGTCCTATCGCCAACAATTATTGTGGCCGTAAACCTAGTATTAAGGAGGTACAAAACCTGTACAAAATCAGGAATAGACTACCACACGAACACTACCGACATTTGTTTGTATAATATCAGCAAGAATATGTACCAACCGGTACCACAAGGTAATGTTCTAGCTTGTGGTACCGGATGGTACATATTCTTGCTGATATTATACAAACAAATGTCGATAGTGTTCGTGTGGTATTCTATTCCTGATTTTGTAATGCAGGTTGTTATGCCACTTGGCGAAAACTTGCGATATGTCGAAAAGCACTGCTGAATAGTACCGTTTGTTTTTAAGACCATTACTGATTTTTAGTAACAATCTTATGCACTTGTTCTGTGATTATGTGCTGCTGCTTAAGACAAATTTGTAAAGTGGTATTAGCTTATTGCTCAACAGTTTAGTTTTCGTCCTCTTTAAGTACCGTTGCTCGAATACTTTTGAGAGTATCGGCAGCGGACTGGCGGGACAATATGAAGTTATGCTATTTTCGTGCATCGTTAGAGTAAGAGGGTGGATGCCTGGCAAAGGTCGATCATGTGGACGGGTCTTGGTCAAGCTGGTAACAGTGACATCAGTCTACCCATGTCAGCTATTTGGGTCCCAAAATTTACCAGTTGACCGCGCAGCTTTCTCGGACCATATCCTCTCTTCTAACTAACGAGATGGGAAGCAATCTAAAGAAGGTGGTGGTTAATATCGTTGAAGGAAGCAACCCGGAAGGTCAAAGTAACTGACTCCTGTTCAAACTACTTTGGAATTAATTAGTTGTTAGAAGCTGCTACGGCAGCGGCTCAGTTGTATTGTTGGTTACAGCGACTACCACAAGCAGTTTACTAAGGTTGCTATATTTGTGTGTGCAATAATGTTTGTGATTATTGATATTAAAGAAAAATTGTAGCTGTATGTTGGTAGCATTCTCCCTTACTGTTGGTTCATAATATTTTATGTGTCAGAATTCCCATTTATAATTGTTCCCGTTGATCATAATTTAGTTGCCATATTATAACTGTACATTGTTATTTATGCTGTGTTATAGAGGGTAATTTGGTATCGAGTTCGGGAGGGCTGTCTTCAATATATGGTACATATTTGTGTTTTTTTCTAATTAGAAGAACAGTCTGGACCTAACGACAATTTGGTGTTCTGTCTCTTAGGGATTTTGTGAACTAGCTAGTAGCAGCAACTACCCGACGCCGTTCTCATCTCTTTTTGAGGACCCACTACATTTTCTACAGCTAGCCGCTGTTACACCTGGGGACGTCCAAATCTACATATAGTGTTCGGAAAATTTTAAACCTTAACAATGATGCTACTTTTTCTGAATCGCTGCAATTTGGGCTACTTTTCATTTATTAGGAAAATAACGCAGTTAGATAAAATTTTTAAACAATACATTTCATATATCTATCTGGAAAATATGTTAACACCCTTCTCGTAATTAAGTCATATGAAGGTACCTCCTGTTGATTTAAGTCAGTCATGATTATCAATCTTAATTTGTTCGTCTTAACTTCTGAATTGGTAGGCTGATTTGGTATGGAACTTCAGCTGATGGATGTCACTTTTGGGTTTGGCATCTCGGTCGGACAAGACTTGAATAGTTGTGCCAGGTAGTTTGCAAAAGATCATAGCTTCTTTTTGCTGGCATCTCGGTCGGACAAGACTTGAATAGTTCTGCCAGATGGTTTGCAAAATATCATAGCTTCTTTTTGGCTGCTTCTTGCTCACTGTCTATATATAAATTATATGAGTGGAACAGTTTGCTTGGTCGTTTTCTGTATTGACTAGTCAGTTTTTCCTGGTGCTAAGGGGTTTATTAGATAATATTGAGCAGTCTCGTTCTTCAAATAATTTAAGAAGCTTCTAAGCTGTCTGAATGTTTGGTTAGATATACATATATTTATCTTCTAGAGCTCTCTGTTCTTCTATTGTCTTCCTAGCTTACGATTCCCACCAATTTCTGCTCTTATTAATATTGGGCAGCTTTCATTTTTTTCATGCCATTCCTGTGCTGGGATTGCTTGCCATGTGGTTTACTGAATGGGTTTTTGAAAAAGTTCAGCTGTGTTATTGACATTTTCTTCAAATTTTAAAGAACTATCTAGTAATATTGGGATACTGTACATTTACATTTATTAATCTGTTATGAACACGTTTTAATGTGGAGTAAGCAGTATATATGCTTAATATCCATTTTTAATGCAATCTGCTACCGTGTTATATACTTCTTTATTTAAATTTAACAACGATATAATTTAGATACGGCACTAAAACGCCAATGTTGTGATAGCTCGGCACCTTCTGGCAGTGTATACATCAGTAATTATTAAACAAGTTGAAATAACTTATACAGAATCCGTCCAGGTTTGTCACGCAGTTTAAATGTTTAAGGAATTATACGAAGATCATAATCCATGCAGATGCACAGGAAGTATAAATATTTGGTGTTCTACACTAATAAATAACTGTAGCAACAGAATTCTACGTTAATAACTATTAAATAATTGTAGTAAATTATGTAAATATGTGTAAACCAAGTATTAGGTAGTAAAAAGAATCTGAAATGCGTTTTTGAAGCATACGGAAAATTTACAATAAAGTAAATCATCCATTAAGTATCGAACCTGGAGAAAAATAATTAAATTGATTCTGAATTTTCCAATCTCATATCGGTAATGCTAATATTAACAAAATAAACAAATGATCCGTGAAAATAATATTGAATTAGTAGCACCACGCAGTTCTATTTCGGTCTCGTTTTAATAATGTATCGATTATCAAGTAATTTATTCCTTATTATCATATCACTTATCAGGGCCAACCAGAGTCTCGACGGTATTGACACAACCCTGAAGTGGCTCTTTGATGTCTGTTTAGATATTCTGTGCAAGGGACAAAACCGATTTTCAGATTTTGACGCAGATACTGGTTTTGGACCTCTAGTAACAAGGGAAATTGGGTATTTAGGGAATTGATTTTAATGAAATTTGCCTAACAGAAATTAACGATAAAATAAACCTTCTTATGGGCGAAAATCACAAGTTGAATAAGCTTCTTTATTATTATTAACATAGAGAATATTTATAAGTAGTCAAAACAAAGTAAATGATTTATATTGACGTGCAAGACTTCAGAAACAAGTTACAAAAAAATTTTTGACTTGAACATGTGTTTACATTTTTCATTTTCACATTGAGATTAATATTGAGTAGTCTAAGGTGATTAAACTTTAGATTATACTTTAAAAGTCAGAGGTAATGTTAAGTTAAACTACATTACTCAAAAAAATTAACGGATATTTAACAATATTAACAGTTATACGGAAAATTGTAGATTGGACAATTCTCTACAAAAAATGCCAATATACATTTTTAACGTATGAGCAACCATTTTGTAATTAACGCATTGCTAAGCTTCTAAATAGTCACATATTGCTCCATGTCGCTTGATCAACTACTGCTATTATTTTCGAATATATACAAATAGATGAGAATACAGAGGCATTTTTGAAAGGTTTTATTGAAAATATAATGGGAGAAACACTGTCATGTGGGGATATAGAAGAATCTCGTAGAATTTTCGAACCATTACTGAAAAACTTCAACCATAAGTTGAAAGAATTACAGTCCAAAGACTTAATTTCTTATATGCTAAGTCAACGCATTTATATCTACAGGACATGCTTACATTAAAAAATAATATGGGTCAACAGAAGTTTCATAAGTTTAGTGATGGAGTTTCCATAGTTAAACGATCAAATAAATTTAACTGCGGAACCTGGAGTGACACGGTGTTTGAACAAGTTGTGATGAAATCTATGAAGACTGAAGAGGGGGTTGCACGGTAAAGAAGTACGCAAAAAACCGTATTGTGTAAGTGGGTATACTGAATGCATGCTATGAAGACTTCCTGTTAGAAAATCAAAACGTTTCTTTAGACATTTCTCATCAACATGTTGATGGAAGGCATTCGCGCACCAAGAGATATAATGCATAAGCGAAAAAATTAGTTGAATGGTTCAAACTTCATAAGCCTTATCAAACAACAAATCAATTTATGTCGATATAGAATTACTGGAGTTACTGGCAATGATAAAATAAATTGTCATACTGTATATGACGTGGGTCTCTTGTCAATGGAGGGCTATGGGAGGAAAAACATTTGATAAAGTATCATTTAAACGCTCCAACAAAATTCTTTCACTTTTGCCGGTCAACAGGTCTATTAAACTTCATGACTGCAAGGTTTCACTTTATCTTCTATTGTTGTTTCAAAAAACAAGTTTAAATAAAAAAGATTGACGAACATCTCCATGAATATTTATAATACGAATTAACACCCTATCCTTTAGCACTCTTCGTCGATGAAGATTTGAGAAAAACGAATAAATCATTACTATACAGATTGCCCACCCAATGTAAGAGTGAATAATGGAATACGTTTCTTTTTGGTAGTTTTTGAAGCTCCATCTCAGAGGTTTCCATTGATAACTATCGATACTTGAGCTACGCTAAATCAACAAAACTTAATATAGCGGTCAAATTTTATCACTCCTACCCACAGCTGCAGCCGCTCAACAGCGTCCGTACCGTGTCTACTACAAGGTACATACTTAGTTAGGCACTGAGTTGAATCCTGAACAATAAGGATGGGTAATGTATATCAATCTTTTGGAACCCATAATGACATTATTGCCACTTGTGTCAGACGTATTCCTCAGCACAATGTTTTTGTAATTGTACGAAAGGTTCTGGCACAAATTGTGGGTGTAGATAAGTGGGATTGCCATGCTCCGAAGTTTATGGTCATTGTCGTGGGCAGTCATGCCTCAGTGCCACTCCTGATGTACATTCTCCTGATACTTCTGATAATATTAACATAGCAGAATGGGTGATTTTAAGTCTAGTATATCAGGGAAACGAGGAAAAATCATAATTTTATAACCTTGGATTGATTGACAGTTGATACTTTGTGGATCGTATAACGTGAAAACGGTCGTTCGTAAGAGATGTACAAAATTGACATGACCTTTTATGCAGAAAATTGTCCAATCTACAATTCTTTATATAAGAATAATTGTCCAACTGACCAATAGGGAACGAGATATCCACAAAGAAATCAATTTTCGTGATCTTTGACCTTGAAGAAATACGGGAAGTCGGGATGATGTCGATAGAACTGTTCGTTCTTACGTATAGCGCTTAAATAGAAGTGTGTGCAAAAATCAAGCTTGATTAGAATTTTTCGGCGGATTAATCCGTATTTTACTGGAATGTGGGTCAAATTATCACAGTGTTCTTGGGGAATCGTATCCCATTCCTCCCTGAGATTTCGGAATTGTACGTGGTGGCATATTTCGTGCACCACACGTCTTCCTAATGCATTTCCTGCACGTGTGATCGGATTTACATCAGAGGAATTTGTTGGCCAGTCCATTCTACCGATTCGCATTTCATCCAACCACTTGTCTTCGATGTTTGCTCGATGTGGACGAACATTATCATTCATAAACATTAATTATTATCCCACTGCTGCGTACGGAAGAACAATGTGTCGTAGAATCTCATCCAGATACCTTTGGACAGTAATATAGGCATTCGAAATGAAATGATAATCCATATGGCATCCAATACTTATCCCAGCCCATATTATGATTCCGCCATTTTATATTGCGGCTGTTCTTAGACAAATTGTGAATTATTTCACCCTCCAGGTTCACGCCAAATTAAAATGCGCCTATTACCTCGTTGAAAAATGAATCTTGCCTAGTAACTAAACAACACTCGTTCCCAGTCATTATAGCCCCAATTCCTATGCTCCTCTGGCTACATTCTGTGAGCCCTTTTATGATTTGCAGTAAGTGGAATGCAAACCAGTGGCCGAGGTTACGAAAACGATTAATTATTGTTTGTGCTGATACCAGCCTTCTAGTAGCAGCAGCAAACTCACCTCGAAGCTAGGTTGCGTTAAATGTTCTGTTTTTTCGTGCAAGTTGCGAGAGGTCAGGATCATCTCTTAATGTTGTTGATGCTGGCCGACTTTGTTCTTGTTGTCTCTGAACAACTTCATTTTCCAAAAAGCGAGAAGTTACAGTTTGGCTCACCCCAAACACTTGGACAACAGCTTGTTGTGTTTGTCCATTTTCCAATTGACCTATGACTCTCAAAGCTCTAATTCAGACAGATCGTGGTACGGTTCTATTCTTAATTGTAATTAAAATTACAAATCAGTAGTAGCCAAGGAAGTGCGACTAGAGTGTTTTGATGGGCGTTTTGCTACCTCCGAGCGAGGATCGCTTTACACTTACAGAAAAAAATAGAATCGTCACAAAGCGTTGAGTTTCTTGTTTAAAAATGTTGCAGTTGAAATACAAAAATATTTGTAGGTGTCATTTTAACTGCCTGTTTAATTATTTATTAATGCTGTTACATATCTGTTAATTGTTTTGAGCAGTGTAATGCATAAATTATAAAATTTCTGTAGTTACAAAGTAATAAATGGGTCATAATTAGTTTTTATAAACTCTCATTTCCGAATAAAAATTTTATAATTTATAAAATGGTTTTAATTAAAAAACGGCTATCTGTCTAAAAATCTCCGTTTACATTGAAGAATTGTTCGTTTAATTGAAACGGCAATAATTGTTAACGTATGCTTTCCCTCTCACACCTATGCCAATATTTGGGCTCGCCAGTTTTGTTTTTAATCTCCGGTGTTCTTTAATTTTTTATTTTTATTTCGTGCGTACAGCTTTTCAGGTTGTAGCCACACTTGTGTTCTTGTTTTAGTCGAAACGATATAGAAGCGATGATTATTTTATTGCTAGAATGGTAATTAAACCTCGTACCATTATTATGACGAATTTAATTTAATTTAAACAGAAAGAAACACGTGGTTGTTATTTATCTTGGTCTGTATCGCTAACTAAATAATTATTACTACTTAAACATTGCCAACCGAAGGCTAGGATTTCGATTTAAATAGTTTCTCATTAATTAAATAATTAATAGTATATATATATATATATATATATATATATATATTGCTATGGTGATGAAAAACCCTGCGTTGATTATGATAAAAAT
>JABXWE010003794.1:0-48599 GCA_014611495.1 Limonius californicus
ACAGGCGCTTCCTATTAAACATCGTAAGTAAATAAATTGGTATAGTTTTTGAAAGTGAATATCTTTTTTGAAAAATTAAATTTTTGTTTTTTTCAATGTTCTCATGGTAGCCTTCGAATTTGGAACACTCTGTATGTATATATAAGTATGTAGGTATATAAAGAAAAAATAAATTTGCAACGTAGATAATTTTATTAACGCAGAGTTTATTTATAATTACACAAACAGTAGTACATCTAAATGATCTTAAGAAGAAGTAACAGCCATCAATAACGTATACACATTTAAGTGTGGGTTAAGTTTCGCAATTTTGCAACTCTTGTTTTAGCTTTGCGAATAAGTCGAGATTCCCAAGTGGTCTGCTTCAAAAGACGTACCAATAAAGCATACCTAATTATGAATTTGCGGTGCTTTTCACACTCCTCATTTTCAACAGAAATTAAGAATTCGGGAAACATTTGTATTACTTGCTTTTCTGCAACTTTATATAAATTATTAAGTATATTACAATTATGTTTAATCTTTGGGTAGACTTCTTCAAACACCTTTAAAGTTGTCAGTACCACATCGTTTGTTAAATTTGAGGGCGGACATAAGTTACCTAATTCTAAATTAGTCCTGGTTTGATAAGCTTTTTGTTTAATAAGCTCTTCAGTAGATTCGTTCATAACAGAACAGCTTTTTAACACAGTTCATAATGTTGACAGGACGTAGCGCGCTGATTGTTACGACATTGTGACCGACGGTGGCGCCGTTGTTAGAACAGGTCCCACACTAACCCATAAAATGAATACATTGGCCAGACGTCTAGGTATTTATTAACCTATGGTATCACCCACTTGTCCGTCGCCCAGTTGGCCATCGCCCATTTTCTGTCGGCCAATTGGCCGTGTCCGGTCTAGAGTAGCTCAAAATAGTCCCGTGACTAATCTGACGTAGTCCGAGGACAATCTAAGGAAAGATGGGATACTCCTAAATAGTCATGCGGTAGTCCAGTGTATTCCGGGATAGTTCTGGGGCAGCCTGAGGTAGTCTTAGCGTAGGTATTCTGAAAAAATCCGGGATAGTCTTGAAGTGACCAGCGTTTTCGGTGGTAGTCATAAAATAGCTCGGAGTATTCTTCGGTGTGAAGTCCGGTGTATTTCAACGTAGTAGGAGGTAGTCTAAGTGTTGCGTATTACAACGTATTCCAGGGTAGTCCGCGTTAGTTCCGCTGGTAGTAGTAGGTGTGTGAATTGAGATAAATCACTTTTTGCTAAAATTATTATACAATCACTGATAAATCACAGGAATCGTTAGGAAAACCCTGAAAAGTTACGACGATTATTAAGAAATCATCAAAATCATTAGGTAACCATCGGAAATTTGTAGGTATCCATTGGGAAATCACGGAAAACGTTGGAGAAGCACTGGATCATCCAAGATATTTAACACGTAATCACAAAAAATTAATGAATGTCGGCAAAGCAAGGAAAGCATTAAACAATATTTCAGAAATCGTAGAAACAATTAATTAGGAAATTATGAAATTATTGAATATTCGACAACTCACAAAAATAGCAAATTAGGAAAACGTTAGGCAAGGCAGGAAAATTTTAAAAAGTTTCAAGTATAACAGTAATTGCATAATTGTAAATGTACAGGTAATTTTAATATACTGGTACAATAACGCTAATCTGTTTAAATTATTATATTTAAATTAATATAAATATCATAATTTGGCACTCTCGAACGTCATTAACGAACGCTGAGAAATCACCGATAATTAAGATATCAATGAGAAACTACGGAAATCACCAAGAAAACAGTAGAAACTATTACGAAACTCCTTAGTTAAATCTTTAGAAAATTACGGAATTATTACGTAATTTCTGAGACTGTGAAAATCGTTTCATTTTTATACTGAAACTGGATATTGTGGAAATCTGGAAAATGACAGACGTCTTCGGCTATTCACATAGAAGTCACGGAAATCGTAAGCGAATCATTGAAACAACTCCTGAAAAGTCACTAATCAACCACAAGAAAACCAAGAAAATATTTGGTAACCAATGAAAAATTAGGAAAAGCATTAAGTAATTACTGAGAAATTAAATAGTCATAATGGAAATCACCAGGCATTCATTGGCATGCTAGGGTAACGTATTCGAAAGTCCTTCAGTAATTACTAAGAAATCACCAAAGTTATTGTATTTAAATCTTGAAAAATCTAGAAAATCGTTAAATAACCACAAGAAAATCACCATAACTATTGAAACTAATGAAAAATTCTTGAAATCATTCAGCAACTACTGGGTGGGTTATACAGGGTGATTCTACACAAGGTGGAGTATGTCCCGCGTCAATTATTTCAATTATATTATTATTATAAGAATCCAAATGTGCATTATGCGTGATGGCACTCCAGTACATTTCAGATTAGTTACTCGTTAGTATTTGGACGGTGCGTATCCATCAATCCTCAAAACTTAGCAGCAAATTATGGAAGTCGTAAAGTACATTACAACAGCGTATCATAAACTGAGTGGGGCTCCCCCAGGAGGGGAGGGGGCAAAAATTTTCATATGGAGGTGCAGTAAAAAAACTAGAACTGCAACTAATATATTTAAAATAGTACAAAACATCTTAACTCAAAGCTTAATGTTCATCATATTATTTGTTACAAAAGTTTGCATATGTATAATCTAAAACTACATAAAACTTACTAACAGTCAAACAAACTAATGACAAATACTCCTGTTTTCAAATCATAATAATTAATTTGTCTAGTTTGGTTCTAAATGAGTAACCGCTACCCTTAGTTTACGTTCGATGTTGAGCCGGTTTCTATATTTGGATTTTATACAACCAACTGCAGAGAAACCAATTTCACAAAGATAAGATGTCGGAAATGACAATATAATCTACATAGCTCTCTTGAATACCGTTGGAAATTTCTATTGCGAGTTAATACAAAACTCGACAATGGGTGTCGACGAAAATTATATCTTCATTTCTGTAGTTCATGTTAAATCAATGAATTGTTCCTCTTCTTCCAACGATAAATCTGTAGGTGTAACTTCAAACGGATTTGTTATCCGTTCGTATTTGGTAAAAACACTATCATTTTAAAGAAAGTAACTTTTAAAAAATTTTAAAAACGTTTTTAAATGATGTTCTATGCATCTAAAAATCAAAATACATTTGTACGGCTTGGTTGGTTATCGTTAATAAATGTTTAAAATTAATAAATATTTCTCTGTCTTCACAGTTCATCTCGCTTGACCAGAGTTACAATTTTTGTGAAAAACCGTTAATTTTATCCGATAGTTTTAATATATGAGTATTACTTTCTTGTAACAGGATATTCGAAATATTTAATTTATAACAATATCACTCAAATAAGCCAGTTTCATTATGAACAGTTCGCCAACAAAATTCTCGACATCTTTGTGATTTCCTTCTTTCAAAAACGCATATATTCACTACCTAAGCTCAAAGATCCGTTGTATACCTTTTCCACGTGATAACCACCGGGACTCGCAACAAACCAATAGTGCTGAAACATTGAAGAAAATTGTATTGTCCTTAAAGGCCTTGTTGTTATATAACTTACAACAGAAATTACAATGGATAATAGCAAATAAAGTCCTGGTCTGATTTCCTTCAAAACGAGTAATTTCCTGTGTATCATGCAATGGTTCTAAGTGGCATTTGGATTTTTTTTTGCGTATAAGAGTTTGTAGATCATCATATTTTCCTTCCATCGACAGTGCTCCATCAGTTCAAACACCAACGCAGTTTTTCCATTCCAGGCTCGCTTATATCAATGGCAGCAGGAAGAATAATATTTTCCGCAATAATGTGAGGTTCCTTGCACTAGACTATGCGATGTGCAACTTTATAAAACACAAGCAGAGCTTTTTGAGGCAATAACAAAACTGTATTAAAGGCTAATTTCTGTTTACTAAACTATGTAAATTTGTTCACAAATAAATGTTAAGATTTATTTTCTGCTCTTTATGCTTTGTTTGCAAATGCCTTTTTAGTTTATTAGGTTTCATACTGTCAGCAGCTAAAATATTTAAACACTGTGGTTGCTCTTCACCATTAACGATTGTATTTGTAAAACCAAAATTGAAACCCTCTTCACAATATATTCTAGTTTTTACTTTGGGAGTGTTGGCAGCTTTTCATCTGCAGATGTACTTGCAAGCTCAAAATTACGTTTAGACCTGATTAAACATTGTTTTCATGCTTGAAAAATATTTGTACAAACTTTACGTCACTCGGGTGCAACAAAGTACAAACGAAATAATACGCGTTTACTCGCTGCTACGCTTACTATTAAACTAATTTAACTGAACATGTAGCATGGTGTTATATGTTCTATCCCCATATACTAATTTCTCAACCATTCTATAGTGGTCGGGAAAGTTCGCGATTCCGTCTTGCTAGAAAGAGGGTCCGCGAAACCTAAAAGTTTGGAAAACGCTGCATTAAGACTAGGAAACAAATTAGCAACTATTGGAAAACCACAAAAACATGGTTTGGTTAAAATATGAATTCATACTATTTTCACTTGAGGGAGCCGTGGGCTAGAGGTTAGCGCGTTAGACTTCTAGGCCGAAGGTCCTGGGTTGAATTCCCAGTACCGGAATATTGGATTTTTAACGGCCGTTCTCCCTCGCAAGGCAATGGCAAGCTAGCGAGATATTCTGCCTAGTATATCTTCTCTGCAGTAAAAGTGTTTACACTTCCTGTGGTTCGCAGCCCACGTTAAGCTGTAGGTCCTCTATGTCTGTGGTACTTTAAACGCGCAACACAGGCATAGGAGAGAAGATCGCTACGTCTCGTAAGAGATAAACCACTCTAAGAAGAAGGGCTACTAAAGTTCCTCAAAAATTAGCTTGGTGTACTATTGTCATCGTAACAACATTTATGTGCGAGCTTTCTGCAGTATTGCAGCTCTTCAAGTCAAGATATTATCACAATCGGAAACGCAGTTGAGAATATAACGGTACACTCATTCGTAACCAAAGGACATCTAAATTTAAAAATTATTAGGAAAAACTTGATTTTTTAATTTTCAACTTTTAAAAAAAGTGATACAAAAAGTTAAACTAAAACAGTTTCTGAAAGATCACATTAACATAAGGAATTTTCGTATTGTATAGAGACCTTTCGTCTGAAGCCCTTCTCTCCAACAAATTGGCAACAAATTAACAACGAAATTTTGCTTTAAGTTAAGATTCCTAGAAATGTGCAGTTTACTTAGAAATCCTTCCTGTTGTTGATGTTTCCTCTGTAATCTCTCAAAGAGGTGATTAGATAAGCCTGCAATAAGTGACTAGTTTGTTGCGTTTTAGTAGTTTCAGTGCAAGCGAGGAATGAAAAACACGGTTTCCAGACAATGTCTAGTATTTTAGTACAATAATATTTATGCCTAAATAGGAAAATTGGGAGGATTTAAAGGAACGTTAAATGTAAAGACACTTTTAAAGGGTAAGCTCCTAATTCTTGCTTAATGAACTAACAACCTGTGAACCCGACAACAGGGATTGTAACTTAAAATACCTAACGGCTAATTGTCTTTTAATAGGTTTCAATACAAGAATCTACCGTCTTGAAGGAACGAAAATTCCAAAAATAAGTTACATTTAATTGCATCCAAGTAAAGACTAAAAGGAGACTTCATTATGCAAATGTCTAGAGAGGTAAATAAGACGGGGAAATACTAAAACGGCGAATACAGATATATATGGAAGTTAAACTATACAGGGTGTTGGCACTGAATACCTATAGAGGAAGTACTGATATTTGTGCAGTTATTTAATATATTGCTTCCCAAACTGAAACATGACATTTACGAAAGAGGAGGAAATTTTTAGTTTTAATTTTTACAAATAATTTGTGATGTCTATTGTCATATCGATTACGCATGCGTCAGTGTAGCGCAGTAATGTTTTGGTGTGCGAATCATAATTCAATAGTTCAAATCCGGCATTACGTAGTTTCTTCTATGTAACATATTTATTTCCACAAATCCAACTTGGTTGTTGTACTTTTAATACGTTCCGTGGGGAAACCTAAGAGTTGTTAACTAAATTGCTTTTGTAAGTCGATGGTTTTTATTGAAAACCAATGAACCACTAAGTAGTTTCCCATACGCATGCATTTTCCTTATGAAACATTTTCAAAATCAACATCCTGTATATGTTTTACGAGCATATGCAATTTTACAAAGTTACAAAAATATTTCAAACTTATTGGTCAATTATTTGGGAAAAGTTAGCCAATTCTGAGTTTGAATTGCCAAAGATTATTAGTATATATTAATTATTGGTAATAACACGTTGCATTTAGGTCATCGTAAACTAATAACAATTTATCTTTGACAATGTTTTTTGTATAGATTAGATAAATCTATTTTTGTCATTGTTGGCTCAGCCAAGAGCAAAAGATGCAAAAACTTTGTTATCGTCTTGAAAATGGAGCTTATAGACCTACTAAATTGACTCAAAATAGGCTAAAATATATAAGTGTTAGACAACATGTTCAAGGTTGAAATACGGTGAAACAATTATCAAAACAATGATAATATATTGTGATAAAAAATTACCAACAGTAGTGCAGAAGTACGATACAAGTAATCTGCTTTTAGGATGTGCAATTAATATAATCAATTTTTTTCACCTTATTACAAACTACCATTCTTTAAGAAAATAATCCGCACAACCGCAACTTAAAATTTATCTAATTTTCTCACAATCAGAACAATGTCTAGAATTTACTTTATGGTATACAGGGTGGTGAATGTTTTGATGGTCACTATAACTTAGAGAAAAGTTGCGCTTTCTATGTCGATTGAGAATCTGAGAAGAAATTTTGGATATTTCGATTTCTTCTTGATTTATCACGAAAAAACTGAAAAATTTTAGTTATAAATGATTATCTTCGCTACCATTGACGCTATTGTAATCAAACTTGCTAATTTTATGTATGTGGTCACTGTGAATTGAATGACAGTGACAAAAAGGCCTTCTACGAATGTCAGTCTTTTTATTTTTTGTAGCCGCCGCCGTATTGGATTATAAGATTACATAGACAAAAGATTAGCTTTTCAAACTGATAACAAACACAACCTTCTTCTTGCAAAAAACTTGTAGAAATTTGAAAATTTGTGTAAATAATTCATAAAATTGCTTAGGCTTTGAAAAGCAAATGAAACAAAAATTAAAGTGAGAGATTGTATTGTTAATTGCCATTTAAACTCTTTAATTACTGCAAACACTTTATTGGTCTAACGGTGACGAGATAACAAATTCAAAAAGAGCAGATGATTATTTACATTTAAAAATGCGCGCCGTTTATAAAACAATTGAAACTGACAGGTAACAAATGATTTGTTTTAATATCAAAATAGAGAGATGTTTTGTAATTGTCAATATGTTCACCGATGAAGCATAGAAAGATATGTACGATGTCTACATTCACAGCAAAAGAAATTTTATTTTAACATCTGAAAATTACACAAATTTGTATCCAAAGAGACAGCTACCCTATCGTTCAATGTTTGCAAGCATTTGAAGAAATTTGGCTGTTTGTCGTAGGTTAGAGCGCGAGGGCCGTATAGAAAAGGAATTATTGCTAATCAAGTGAATGTACTGGCTCAATTAGCGATTGATCCAGAAAACTCCAGCCGAAGAATTTCTCAGGATTGTGGTGTTGATGATTCATATGTGAGAACATGATTGATGGTAACAGAAGACTGGACTTTTGTTACTGATGTGAAAAATAGCAACAAGATCCAAATTTTTAAGGAAGAATACTATGGACTGATGAGTCTTTATTTACAAGTTCGAGAATGTTTAACAGGAAAATATTCATCACTATTGTTATGTGATTTTTAAATTTGCCGCACACTTTGGTAGTTCCGTAATTGGTTTGCCGCTTCGTTAGAATTAGTATCGTCATTTAAATTAAATTCTTATTTTGGGTTACTGTTTTCGGTATTTTGTTTTGTCTTTCGAAGCTCTAGATGTGATTAATAGTTCCTTTGTGAAAAACTGCAGACTCCTGTTCTAGCGCGAGACCTCGAACGCTTCTGGGAATTCCGAGCGTCAACAACAAATTTCTTTTCTAGAACATTTCGTAAGATTTCATAAGGTTGTGCAATATCGTTTGGGGAGAAGTGTAGGTCCCGTTGCATTTTGAGTTCAGTCCATTTTTAGATCTCGAGGACTCCGATTGTCCGTAGCTCGATCAATCGGCAATCGTAATGACGTAAAGTGCTGCAGGGGCGGCTCGGTTTTTTGTGAGGGGTATCATTAATGTGTGTTCCGTTTCGCTGTTGTACCAAGGGGTACCTAACAGATTGTCGGCTATTGCCGGATTAATGGGAACATCTTGATTCAACCCCAGGAAAAGGCAACTCCTCAATGAGTTGTACAATCGCCTTTCGGCGGATCATCGTCAAAGCCCAACGCCCGTGGTTCTGCAGCCATTTCATGCTAGCGAAGGTTCCTGTCTTCGCCGGTGTTTTTCGTTTACATCTGGAACTCGCCGTCTTGTTGTGCCGTCTCCTCGTCAAGGTAAAAACTTTCAGTTTGGTGTTTTTTGTGAAGCAAAACTTTCCGTGTAACTTGCAAAATTCAAACGTGTTGACCTGTTTTTTTGTTTTATTGATAAAAATATTAACAGTGACCTGAAGCCACTGTTCGTTTTGCATTAATTGTATACAGACTCTCACATTTTATGCTATTATTTCCTGTAAACTTTACGCCTTTGACCACACAGTCATTTTAACATAAATATTGTGTGTCAACGACGGCAAGTTTTATTCTCTGAGTGCTCAAGAATGAAGATTCTGTAATTCGGATTTTTGGTGTTAAACTTGTCATATTTTTACCAATATTCATATCATTATATGTGTTTTAAAGTTTACTGTGTCTTATTGTGTCTTTTGTACTTGCTGTGTAAGGATTTTGCAAGCTTTAATTATACAGGTGAAGGCACAATTAAAGGTAGGTTCCATTCACGTGAGCTGCTGGTTTCTCGACCTTCCGCGAGGACCTACAAAACCAGCTGGATTTTGGGAGGTGGCGCCCACTTATTTTGACTCGCCCTGTACACAACTTGAAGCATTTTCTCGATAAGCGATTTTTACGAACTCCCCCTACTCCTCTGAGCAAGCCGCTGGCCTTTTCCATCTTTTTTTGTTTGCGGGTCCAGGAAAAGCGCGTTTGGCCCGTAACAAATTTGGCGCCGTAACGTAAAACTTTTTTTGGCCCGTAACACTATGTAACAGAGAACCCTCGTTTAATAAGAAGAACTAGGCCATACGTTAGATATTCTTTGAACGTATGGGCTGGCCTTTTAGATAATGCGGTTCTGAGTTAATCTTTTATCGATGGACATTTAGATGAGCCTGGTTATTTACTCTTGTTCTTCTTCATTCTTGTAGGCCTACTGGCCTGTTTCTTCCAGAATGTTACTCCATCGCTTTGAGGGACGTGCGTTCCATTCTTGTCTTTTCGTTTTTACCTAGTCTTTAATCTTCTGTATCTGGCATTGTTCTCGAATGTCATTGCTTCTCACTCTGTCCATCAACGTCTTATTAACTATTTTTCGTAGCGTTTTTATTTCAGTGGCTTCCATAATTTGTTTTGTCTTGGAGGTGTCCACTCTCGTTTCAGCCGCATATGTTAATATAGGACGCACCACACCTTTCTAAATCCTCACTTTTGGCTCTGTTCTTAGATGTTTATTCCGCCATATAGTATCGTTAAGACATCTGGATATTTTTGACGCTTTGATTGCCCGTTGTCTGATGTTAAATTTTTATCACTTGTGATCTGGATGCCTATAATATTATATATACTATAGGTACATAAATGTCATCACTTGCCCAACTACTTGATCGTATAATTGTAGTTTACATTGTAGTGATTCTTTAGAGATTGTGAGGCATTTAGTCTTTGTGGTGGATATTGTTATATCGTACTTCAGGCATGATTGGCTGAGCTTAAAAAGTAGTCTTTGAAGTTGGTCTTCGTTTTGGCCTACAAGGGCAATATCATCTGCGTAACAGATTGCGTTGATGTTCTTCTCTCCTAGTTTATAGCCATTTAAATGTTGTATTTCTTGGATTATCTCGTTCATTAACAGATTCAAGAGAAAGGAACTTAAAAAATCTTCTTGTCGTATCCCTTGGCTTACTGGTATGTTCCCATAGTGCTTTCCTTCTACCCTTACTTTTGTGTAATTATTCTTATTAATTATACTGTTTACGTGTTGGTAAAAGGCCGCTGGGGATGCTTTGTTTTTCCAGCGTGTTTATAATGTGCCCCAACTGTATGTTATCAAACGCTTTATTGATGTCTATGAAACAGAAGAAAGTCGGTTTATTGTATTCTAGAGATTCAATCAATTGTAGGACTATAAAAATTGTATCGATACACGATCGTCCTTGTCTAAACCCCTGTTGCTCTTCATGAAAGTTAATTACATCGGTAAGTTTTTGGGTAATAAGTCTAGTAGTGAGTTTAGGATGTGTATTGAGAAGGTTTATTCTTCGGTAATTCTCCGGTAGTTGTTTGTTTCCCTTCTTAAATATTGGAATACCAATATATGTTTTCATTCGTTTGGGACTTCACAGGTTTTAAATATTTGTTGTATAAGAATGGTAATTTATTTTAGTATGCAGTTCCTCCATATTTAATCATTTCGCTGGTGATGTTATCCTCACATGCTGATTTACGATTTTTACGTTTCTTGATAGTATCTTTAATTTCTTCTTCACTTACGTCTACTATTACCCTCGTGTTCTCCTGTTGAAATTGTAACTCTTCTGTTATGTCGTCAGGTGCTCCTGCATAGAGTATGGTAAAACAGTCTACCCACTTTTCTGCATCAATGCGTGTTAAAGGAATGTATTCTCTAGTATCCTTTTTCTGATTCTGAATCATCCTCCATAATCGTTTCTGCTCACCATAAAAAATCTCTTTCCAAACCCTTGGTGTATGCTTCCAAATAGTTTTCTTTGTATTTGTCTGATTTGTGCGTTAGATTCGTTTCTTATTATTTTATATTCTTCATATGATTCCGGGGATGGGGCCATTTTGAATTTAAAGTAAGCTTTCCTTTTATTTTGAATATTGTGTTTATTTCTTCAAAGAACCACGGTGTACTCTTGGTATGGTATGATGGCACTTTCACAGTCCTTGTCTCCAGTGCTTCTTTTGCCGCATTCAGTATGTTCTGCTTCAGCTTCTCCCAGTTAATGCTAATGTGGTTATTTGCATTTTTGCAAACAAATTTAGAAGATGTGCTAGACGAATTACCAATAGTAACCCTTCAAAAGCATAAAGTGGTACCAGCAAGACAGAGCTGGTCCTCACAACGCCCGGATTGTTCGAGATTATTTAGACACACGTTTTCAAAATTCATGGCTTGGCTTGTATGATTGTTCGTTGGCCTCCATAATCACCATGCTTAACGCCTATGGATTATTTTCTGTGAGGAAATGTAAAAGACGCTGTTTATGCATCTCTGACGAACAATATCTGACATCTTCACGTAAAATCAAAAATGCCGTCGACTCCATTCCGAAGCACACTATCCAAAAAGCAGTGAACGAAATGAATTTGAAGACCAACCTGTGCATTATAAATAACCGCGCTTTGAACACTTTGAACAATTTATATAATCATAGTGTTTTTGAATTTATCATCTTGCAGTCGTTACGCCAATAGATTTTTTCAATATTTAAGGAGTTTAAATGACAATTAGCAATACAATCTGTCACTTTAATTATTGTTTCAATTGTTTTCAAATCCTATGCGATTTTATGAATTATTTACACAAATTTTTAAATTTCAACAAGTATTTTGGAAGGAAAAGGTAGTTGGGCACCAATTTGAACAGCTAATTTTTTTTGTCTATCGAATGGTGTAATAATTCAATAAGGCGGCCATAAGAAATAACAAAGTTGGCGATCACAGCCTGAAACCTAGAAGGCCTAGAAAATGTCTGTCAATGCCATTCAATTCACAGTGACCAAAACCATTACGTTACCACGTTTTATTGAAATAGTGTCAATGGTAGGGAAGATAATAATTTTTCTGAAATCACAACTTTCAGTTTTTTCGTAATAAATCGAAAACGAATCAAAATATCCAGGATTTTTTTTTCAGTTTCTCAATCGCCATAAAAAAGCGCAACTTTTCTCTTATTTAACCGACCTTGTATCTCTTACCGTTTCCGAGATGACACTGGTGAGCATCGAAATATTCACCATCCTGTATTTTACGTACTGTGTTTTACACTCGCTGCCGTTCGATTTCCAACGTTCGGGGAAACGAATATAATCGTTTGTCCATGTGAAAAGGCACTTTTAGTTTTTGGTTACCAGATCGCTTTAGGGTCCCCTTAAACCTTCTAATAAGACTTAACAAACTTCATGAATAACTTATTAGATCCTCAATCATTGGTAGTTAAATTTATTCGTTGGGTATCCGCAATTTCTCCCATTTTGTGACTATACTTAATTGTCCTTTGTGCAAATAGCGCAGCTTACGCCAAATTTTGATTATCTTGAAAGTATCGTTAGTATACAGGGTATCAATTTGAAAACATACAATGTTTTATATCTCTGGATATAAAAGTGATATTGAAACCGTTTCTACAACATGGAGGGGGAATCATCGTGACTCGTAAGGTAGCCTTCCTGATTCGATCCTTTAGACTAGGTACCCCAACAAAAAATTTCAAATGGTAACATCCATCCATTGTGATACACGATTAAAAAGCTCGTTATTCAATAGTAACAAATTTTTTTACCGGATTCATTTCGGAAAAATTATCAAATAAAAGTGAAAAAGTCCAGATCTAATTATTTTAATTAAAACTGAAAAATATTAAAGTAATTTGTCAAAATTATTTCCATTATTCTTTAGGCAATGGTAAAATCTGGTCTCAAATTCTTTCCGAACATTTTGGAAGGTTTGTAGTGGAATAGCTCGGCACTCCTGAACTATTCCTTGTCACAGTTGTGTAATGGACTGAGGCTGAGCTTTCTAAACAGCTGATTTTAAGTAACCCCATAAAAAGAAGTCTAATGGGGTTAGATCTTGAGATCTTGGGGGTCATTCTATTTTTCCGAAACGAATCGGATAAACAGAAATATTTGCTACTATCGAATAGCATTTCGTAAGAGCTTTTCAATAATGTATTACAAGGTGGGTGTTACCATTTGGTTTTGGGGTAGGTTAAGCCTGATGGGTTGAATGGGGAAGGTTACCTCATGAGTCATTATGATTCTACATCCGTGTTGGAGAAACGGTTTCTAGAAATTTTCAATACCTCTTTTATTACCACCGCTATAACACATTGTACGTTCTCAAATTGGTACCCTGTATATGTTTTCATTGGCTAGCACTAGTTAGAATTCTAACGAACGGATTGGACGCATTTTTGAGGCGTTTCCAGGAACTATCTTTTGGTTTTGCGTCCAGACTGTTTTGGGAACCGGCTCCAGCTTGGACAAAGGAGTTTTAGGTAGTAGCTAGAGGTTTGCAGATGTTTTTTGCCCAGGAAAAGTAAAGCCGGTTTAAAATTGTTCTTGTAATTTAGTTTTCGTGTAATTTTTTCAATAAAGATCGACGATAATACCGAATAAATATGAGCAAAAGTCAATGTCATGGTGGAGATTATCGCGATTAACCCAGTTACTCCTTTTAACGCTCTTGTGACGATTTACAGTTCCGGCAAAACTCTGTGCCTCAGTTTATTGTTTTTATATTTAAGACAACCACTATGTCGACATTTTTTCGTCGTCCTTATACTGACGCAATATCCTCATGATCGTCACTTTGGGTACCAGTGAGCTCCTTTAAAGGGCGTCGCCCAAGCAAAACTTAATATGTTTGGATTCCTTAACCCTATCTCTAATAAAAATCCATATTTTCAGTTAGTGGAGACTGTAGCCGTGAATATTTGTTTGAAAAGTGTTTCGATTTAGAAAAGTAGATGTAGTTACATTTGCATGAAAGAAAGCAACCGTCTGTTGGCGGTTTAATAATCTAATAATCAATTTTTCTTGTGTTGTAATCTTAATTGATCTGACTATACAGTTATTTCCTCGATTTTACAGTAAATGTCGTAGTCAGTGGTGGCTCGAGCGTTAGGATTGGACTTTTCGAATCTCTATCTTTATATACAATTTATAACTGAACTGGCGCCGTCCTTCTTCTAATGTTTTGCGAGTAACTGTACGAACCCTTTATTTAATTTTTAATATATACCAATTATTTAATATCATTTGATCATTTTATGTATTTTCCTTTTCATGTGTGTATTATATGAAATACGGAGGTAAGTAGTGTAACGTTGCGGACCCCTCCGTGTGATATGTTGTGTTGTGTGTCTTATTTTCTTTATTTTTTATAATTCCCAATCTAAGCAGCTGAAATTGATAAATAAAGCGCTGTAGAAGTTGAATACATGTATTGTATAAAATACACCAAGACCAAAACTGCAGCTCCTCAGCTCTAGGCCAACTTGTAATTATTTAACCCCGATATTCACCCGCACAGGGAAACTACAGAAAACCTAGTCAGGATATCTTGTAATTTAGCTGTTCGGATAAAGGAGCCGCCTCTCCTTTCTTTGACACCTCCCTTACCACACGACAAGATGACCTAGCGGAAATGAAGAAGAATGTAACTGAGATTGAAAATCTTACGGAGGCACCGGTCAAGCCAGAGCGCTCTGCTGTAGGCGGTGAACAGCAGGAAAGCATTTTTTGCCGAGAAAACTTTGTGAATATGTAAAATGCAAGAGTGCCCTTTAAAATTATGTACTTCGATGAACGAGCATACAATAATTGTCCTACTTATCATTTCGTCCCTGTTTATATGAGTAAACTACGTGACCCAACTTGTTATGATTTCTTTCAAATCAAAATTATATTCAAATTGAACCTTGAATCTCTACCCAAATAATGTATTAGTTCTCCAGAGATTCTACATAGAATCAAAGCCACTCAACATTCGGGCTATTTTGGCAAGAATTGAAAATACAGGAATTTTTGTTAAAATCGAGTGCAATTTGTTATACGGGTTTCTATCCGTTACCAATGTTTGCCGAGGGTATCACCTGTTGCTTCCAAAGCTTCGATACTTTGAAATAGTATTTGGATTGAACGGAGACAGTGGTTCGAGTAATTAAAACTTTGGGAAACCCCTTACCTCCACGATATTTAGAATACCTAAATACGTATTTCGGCAACTAAGTTGGCATATTTATCACGCCAACAATAGAAGTCCAATGACTTGGTACATTTTTAGCAGCATTTAACATATAAGCTGCTTCATCGATATAAATGATTTTAACATGTTGGTTATTGCTTGCAGTAGGCCACAATACCCCTAAATAAAACATAATTTTTATTTAAACCGAACAGAAAACTTCTGAACAGTAAACATTAAATAGATAAAGTTACGAAACGAATCGTTAATAATTCTTGCAACGGTGTTAGCATTCGTCCTTTCAAACATTTTTGTTAACACAAGATACTGTTAGCCAATCTAGCTTGAATATCTTCTGATCAATTATGATTATTACAGAATTCTCCCTATATCAGTGGTTTTGTTACGGGCTTAAACGGACACATAAACGACGACATGCCCTAGTGTAACTTAGAGGAGGAGGAGGGGAGTGCCTTTTGTAAAATACACCGCGCTCAAATCTGATCAAATTCGGGATAAAGTCGTAATAAGTGAGGGCGCCAACGGAAATATTAATAAATCCGGCACTGCTCAAGCTCCACGTTGCTTTGAACGGCCAATCCGATGGTTGTGCGTGATGGAACTTACCTTATCCGCAATTGTCCCTAATAGAAAATATGAATTTACTAGCCTCTTAAACAAAGTGGCGCAACAATCACTCTCAGCTGTCCTTACACAAATCGTCACACTGCTTTTAACAGAGATCAAAATAAAATAGAGTTGAGTTTAACAAGGCATTTAATTAAATTAAAGTAGCGGAGAAAATACACGCAAAATGGTTAAATGATTATAACTTGGTAACGAGCAAATATCAACATTATTAAAAAAACAGTTTGAAACGAACAATCTTAAAATTAAGCAAGCTCACGCGCAGTATACACAGATGAACCTAAAACAATTAAATCTAAGCTAATAATACCTGAAAAAAGATCCTGCAGAAAGGCTTTGTATACACAGTATTTTCTTATATCGCTAAAGTTTTCGAATAAAACATACAAAATACAAACTAATTTCAGAAGGTTTCATAATCAACGGCATGCGTTGCCTTTGTTCATGTAACAAAAAATATGCAAGTGCATATAAATCCGGCTTCTAGTTACGACTTTTTTATAACTATAATCTACCGTTGGTTTAATATTTCACGAAATTATAAAAACTAGATTTGTAACGTAGTCAGCAAACATCCTGTAGGTTGTTACTGTTTTGAACTATTTTTTAACATTCTCCATAATTTTATAACACATGTTATTTCTTATTTTTTTTTTCACATTATTTATGCTTTAGAAAACAGAGGAAGTATCTCAGGTTAGCTAGCTGCAAAAGTTGTAGCTTATAGGATTTATAGGTTGATTTGAATATATCATATAGTACATTATTAGTATTTTAAGCCCTTCTTGAACAAAAGTAAAGCTGTTTCAAAACGGATCAGCTCTTATTCAATTATATTGCCTGTCATGTTCGTTTAGTGTAAATAATTACAGAAAATATTCCTTGCCGTACACGAAATGTTTGCAAAATAAAGTAAATCTGGCTTAAAATGCCCTACAGATTAACACTATGATGACCCTGACTTAGTATCTTTGTTTTAAAAAGAACAAGGACAGTCCTAAATAAGCTAAATAAGATATGTTTTAATGGATCACTGATGTTTCTCATGGGTGGCAACTGAAAAGTTATAGCCTTTTCACTGTCCCTCTGACTTTCAGGCATGGTTCCAGAATTAAGGGTAAATAAATCGATAATTCAGTACATGGGAACCGCATGTTTAATTTACAAAATCCATTTTTGTTAATCAGATGTTTAGGGTTTGTATATTAAAATAAAAAATGGTAGCATTTTCCTAATAACCAAGATGAGGTTTACCAAGAAGAGAAGACGTATGAGCTCTGGGGTGGACTCTAGTTTTGTGGCTTCCTGTTTAGATTATTGTCAAATCTTTATTGGTACTCCATTTACTGAATCCTAAATCCGGCATCTTCATCCGAATGGCTGACACGCCCAGAAGTAGCTGAGAAAACCGGATCATTGCATACCCTGGCTGACGTGACAGTTGGTGTTTGGTGGACTTCTAGCGGTTATTGGTGCCCGTTCCCAAAATGCCGTTCCCTTGTTCAAATATCCTACTCCTCTGTCGGTAGCGGAAACAAACTGATCGTTCAGTATTCTAATCGTATTTTCTAACGCGTGTATGGTTCCACAATTTGACAACTTTTGAATAATGTTGTTTTAATTGTATAACTACAGTTAGAGCTAATAAAGGTGTCTAAAGGTGAGGGAACCTTTCAAGATGTGTACAACAAATAGTGCGCCCAATGTTACGAGAACAGTCTATGAGCGTCTCTGTCGGATTTATAGCAGTTGGAATGTTAGACCGGCATATCGTGTGGTGAATGCGGGTATAGCTCCAATGGTAAAGCTCTGTTTCGCTATTTGCCACGACCCATTTAACCTTATCTTATATGAAAATACAAATGTATGAACATGTATATTCGCGTATATGTCATTAGAATGATATTGTTTTAAAAACAACAATACAGCAAATACTGCAACTCCTGGTAAGGGAACAGCCAAGAGCGACCTTGGCGAAATATCAATTGGCACGTTAGAAGGGTGACCTAAAGGGACCCGTTTTTGGGTGAAACAGGAATAGCGTGTACTCCGCAATTTAGCCACATATCTTGTCACTGTTAATTTAATATTAGCTAAATTTGAAAATATCAAACCCATATATGTGCAAATCAAAAATGATATTCATTTATCCATCGAATTTACTGATCGCTATTACTGAATTGTAGCAAATAAAAGACTTTTAACCTCACTGTGTTTCATTTTTCGTTCCTCAGTTATATTACATATAGAATACCATCGTGTGCTGACTTTGAATGCGCTCCATAGGGACAATACATGCGTTTGTGGAATTCTGCAATTTCTTGCTCCCCAAGTTGAAAAACGCTCCCAAAACAAGGTGTACGCAGAAAGGACGTTAATTTTACAAACATTACATCTATGTTGTTATTTTCATAATACCAAATTAAGTGATAAATTTGAAAATGTATGAAATAATTTATAGAGATGGTGTAGTAATAGTAGGTAACTAATCCGATGTGCGAATGCCGTCGGCGTGGCTTAGCGGTTATACATATGCTTTGTAAGGCGAACTTCGCGAGTTCGAATCCGCTCTTCAGCTTTAATTTTTTTATGAAAAACGATTTATTTTTGAAATCTAATTGTATTATTATTCTCTAAATACACAACATTATTGAAAATTGTAAATAAATTACACCAAGAACGCTAACTCAAATGCGGAGATAGTTTTCTAATCGTTTGGGTTACTCTTTGAATGCAGATGGTAATTCATTTGAACATTTGATTTAATTTACATTTTTATTTGCGTTAATAATTAGCGTTAAATGATTTAATGGTTATTATTAAATGTGTAACGGCAAATTTAACAATTAAATAAAACTGTTTTATTATTCAGTTTTCTATGAAACCCACAAATGCATGTATTTTATATGATGTGTTTTTAGAGAATAATAACACAATTGGATTTATAGATATAAAACGTTTGACATAAAAAAAATAAAAAGTTTATATAAACCGTAGCAGAAGGTCAAATTACAAACAGAGTTTGTTTACACCTATGAAGAGTATTTATTGTTATTGCATGTAGAATGTTTGTTAACCCCCCATCATGATATCAGTTTTGAACTTGGGAGAATGACTATCTATAGACACCAATATTGTTTCAGACGTACCCAATACGAGGAGGAACCAAGGACGAAGGAAAAGACTACGAATTCCTGATGACGTCTCTCTTAGCTCTTCGATGCGTTCAACACCTAAAGGTCCACAACGTATGCATCGCAGCGGATGCAGATGGCGTTGGAGACTTCGACGACGTTATCTTGATGCTCACAAAAGACGATGGTGACCGGTTCGACTTCTTGCTTCAACTGAAGCACAAGGGAAAACCAAATGCTTTAACACCAAGGGAACTGCAGGGAGGTGAAGGCAAATTGCCCTTCAAGAAATACTGCGAACATATAGTTACTTTAAAAAAAGAAATTGGTCGAACTGCATCCATAGCCAAGCATCTGGGTTCGTTCCATAACGTTTATTTCGTGCTTTTTACTAACAGGGGAATGGACTTGAGCAAGTTCGAAGATAATAAATTATTGTTTTACGAAATTGATGAGTGTGATGGCGAAACAAATTTCCTAAAATCCCTCTTAAACACTAACCGCAGCACCGATCACTGTGTGTTTAAGTTTGATTTGCAACACATTCCTGAAGAGATTAGCTCCGAGTCTGGTGACATTTTTGCCAACTTTCGGCTTTTCACTAACCAAATCAACAAGAAAAACTTGCACCAAGAAATCGCTTCGGAGATCAGAAAAATTCTCGCACCCTGCGACCTACTAAAAACGGATGAAAAAGAGATAGCCGACCAGTACAATAAGTACATAAAAAGCTGGGCCAATGGTGAACTAGGAGGACACTATCTTTTAACCAAACAAGAAGTGCTGTTGAAACTGACCGAGCTATATCTAAACCAGTATGAAGTTAACCTACGGACAAGGCCTTTTAAAGGGTATGATTTCAATAGAAAAACGATTTGGAACAGGCTCGTATCGGGTAAAACCATGACTATCATCGATTCTGATGAACTTGCATGCGATTATTTAGTCCAATTTATCAGCAATGAGGTGGAACGATATTGTACAGGATTTGATAAAAAATGGAGTGATAGTCTATCAGAATCAGACCAGCAACTATTTTACGATAACCATGAGCATTTGAAGCAGCCAATGTTAAACATTGTTGGTAATAATGGAAAGATTGGCTTGAGGGATGTCTATAAATGCCTATGGAGAATCAAAGAATTACCACTGCTTCTTAAAATTGCGAATTCGGAAGAATACCATAGTATCCTCAAAATTCTTAGCTTATCTAATTTTTCCCATACCGTGATAATCTTAAATGAAACTTCGAGACCACTTTCAAAAGACGAAAATATTCCGACGTTCCAAACTTTATGGGATTTGAACCAGGAGGAAAGGGACATGGTTTTAAGCCAACCTGCACAACTACAAGGAAGACACCTTTCTAAACTGGGTGACCTTCTAGTAGATAACTCCATGTTTGAATATATTACATGCAGAGATATAATTAGTATTTTATCGGGCACTTTCAGTATTGGAAAAGAAACCAAAAACCTTCCTCAATACTTTATTAATAGAAATATCACCAAAATATTTATAAACTCAAACATTTTCCAGTCTTTCTATCTAGATAACGAAAAAATCTTTTGGAACCATCCTGAAGAAGACCGTCTCGAACATCTCCTACAAGACTCAAATTTTGTTTTCACGAATCCAGAGGAAATCAACGAATGTAAAGCTTCCAAAAATAACATTCACTGTTGCTGCGATATCGACGGTGATTTTCTAGAATGGAGATGGACACTCGGATCTATACGAGGTATAAAAGATTTTAAAGATAATTCGAAGGTTGTGTACGAATCAGATATTTCATACTACTTTTCAAACCATACAAATATTATCAGCGAAGTACCAGGTATGGGAAAATCGATTTTGATGGATTATGTAGCCCATAAAACGCCTGCGACCAAATGGGTGCTTAGAGTTGACCTCAATAAGAACTTGCGCTACTATAGAACGAATAACAACTGCAAAAATCCAAATACTGAAGCTAAGAAACACCTGGAGTATTTTTTCGAAGAACTTGAAGGAAACAGTTTACCGAAAATGGTCTTTAATAACCTATTAAAGACGAAAAATGTAATTGTACTACTGGATGGCTTTGACGAAATTTCGATCACGTACAAAGATGAAGTCACCAATATCGCAATGAGTCTGCAGAAGGAAGGATACCACATTTGGTTAACCACGAGACCACACATGCAGGAGCATCTAGAAAAAGAATTTAATACCTTCGCCATCTCTTTACAACCTTTCACAGAGGACAATAAGAAGAAGTTTTTAGTGGACTACTACAGTGCCAAAATTAAGACTAGTGGTTGCGAAGAAAGATTAGATAACTTTGTAGAAGGTTTGTTGTCAGCCACCAAGAAAAACTTGCACGATTACGACGCAAAATTTACAGGGATTCCATTGCAGACCGAATTATTGGCCGATTTTTTCGAATCCAAATGTAAAGAATGTCTTGGCCACAGCCGACACATTACTTTCGACGAAAAGTTTGACCTGCTAAGTTTGTATGAAAGTTTCATTAAGAAAAAGCTCGATAAACTTAACGAAAAGTACGAACAGTCAGCTCTGGCAGAAACGGATACGTGCATAGAGGACCAGCCTTTGCTTGCCCTGCAACTCGTTTTTCGCTTAGAAGATTTTGAAGAAATTGATATTATAAAGAAAGTAAATGATTCGTACGAAGATCTGCGTAAGAAGCAACATTTGCAACGGGATGGGGTTATAACAATGGACAAGGATCATAATTTGAGTTGTACGCATCGCACTTTTGCTGAATTCTTGGCTGCCAAATGGTTGGCAGAAAACTTAAAGACCCAGGATGAGCACCTACTAGAGTTTGTGCACGATTTGGTTAAACAAAGGTTCAACAAAAATTATCAATTCTTATTTAACATATTTGATCGTATTCTGGCTCGCGATTGCGACCTACACATGGCTATTATAAACGAGCAGTTGGATGAAGCCACAAATATTGATCTGGGATGCCTTGACAAACATGATAAAGGTGGTAGGACGATTTTGCACATGTTAGCTATGTATGACGATGAGAACGCGTTAAGTGACAACAGAAACAGTAAAATGTTAAAAATCCTGAATAAACTTCCAAAATCACAGCTCTCAAAGCTTTGTTCCGTAAGGGATAAGCTGGGTTTTACCCCCTTAGATTATGCACTTGCAAATGATTCGTCACTCATACTCGCAAACGCATTGTGTGCAAATGAACACCTTGCACCAATTAACGCCTACATTGATCCAGGTTATTTTCTGGCATACATAAAAAAATGTGACGACTTAAAGCTGAAGCAATTATTTGGCTTACTGTTAGCATATTCTGTGACCCGGGATTTATTGCAAGGTAAAACCCCGGATATGAACTTAAAACTTTATCTCAGCAGAAAAAAAAGTTTTGAACAACGGTCGGAATATTTGAAAGGTTTGGTAGGTTTGAACTTACTGGAATATCTGCAATCAAAATGCATAGCCTACTCAGGATATACCAACAACTGTTATGATGACTTACGATTCGCAGTTTGCTTCGGGACGATACACAATGTTCAAGAGGTTGCGACCAGGAAAATAAAGGTTAACCAAAAGGATGTCGATAACAACACTCCACTGCATTACGCAGTGTTAGGCCAAGAGTTGGAAAAGGTGAGGAGTTTGCTGTTAAACGGAGCGAACGTAAACAAAAGAAATTTGAATTTCCAAAGCCCTCTGCATCTAGGTTTTGCTACAAAAAATGTAAACCTAATCAATTTGCTTCTGTCCAAACAACCAAATTTTGATACCGTTGACAAAAAAGGCCAGAATAGTTTGCATTACGCGGTTAGTTGCAGCGACATGAACGTCGTAGAGCAACTCATTGACAAAATGGACATCAACAAACAAGACAACGAAGGTAACACCCCACTTCATATAGCGTTGATGGAGAGAAATTGGGACGTCGCGAACTTACTTTTAATTAAGAAAGCACACATTCATGTATTAAACAACAGAAACCAAAATGCCCTTCATTACGTTATTTTCTTCGAAGGTAACCACATGATTAACAATGGATTTTTCAACGAGATAGATAAAAATGTTCAGGATATAGATGGGAACACCGCTTTGCACTTGGAGCTGCAAAAGCGAGTCGCTAATGCTGAAACGGTACAATTTCTCATCGAAACGGGCGCAGACGTTAATGTTCAAAACTATCGTAAAGACGCCCCTCTCCATCTGATCTTAACGAATAAAATTTCACCGAACAGTACAATTGTTAAATTGCTATTCGAGCACGGTGCGGATGTAAACCTTCAAAATAACTCTGAAGACACTGCACTACATTGTGCAATCGACTGCGAAGATACTAGCGCGGTCCGAATGATGCTGCCGAAGCTTCAGAATGCAAATCAACAAAACTGTTATGGAAATACTTGTCTTCACTTGGCGGCAATGAGCGGTCTATCTGATATCATACAGTTACTAATATCCCATGGTGTAAATTTCAATGGGCTAAATGATAACAGAGAAACACCACTGCACCTTGCTACAAGATCTGGGTTTACCAAGGTAATATCAATACTTCTAGACAACGGTGTGTTGGTTAATAAAATCGATAAGAATGGTTACACGCCTCTTCACATAGCTGCTGAAAGTGACAATTTAGATGCAGCAAAACTACTAATTACTAAAGATGCTGATGTTAACATCAAAAGTAGAAAATATAAAAGTCCTTTAGATCTAGCTTGGGGAAAAGAAATGGTTGATTTGTTATCTATTTATGCTAAAAGTAGGCCAAGACATTCTTCTTCAAGAAAGAAGACGCCTAATGTTCGAAAGGAAGCTCGTTAAAACAAAAATTTGCGACTTCGTGACATTAGGAGGAGCGACCAAAAATAATGTGCCAATGCTATAAATTAAGGAAAATTTGTGTATAACTCTTTGTTTGCAATATTTGTTATATTTTTATGAAAATTATAAATATTACTTGTTCAAAAAATAAATGTGTGTAAACATTCGTTAGTCAGAGCGTTCGGGGTAATTACGATTTATGTATATTATAAACATAATTATTAAAAATAAAATAAATTATTTATACCAGTTTTAAATAAAGTCTCTAAAAGCATCTCCCTTTTTTCATTTAAATGTAACGTAGTTTTGTACAATAAATAAGTTCTTTTTGAATTTTAAAATTCCATCTTTAGCTTCACTTCAAAGGTACTACTTCTTCTTGTGGTATCAGTTCATTATTCAGTACCATGGGGGGAGGGCAAATATCTCTACATAGAGTGTATATATCGTGTGCAGATTTGATCTAATTGGTCTTGATTCTATATTTCTTTGACTAGGCTTAGAGTTGAATCTGACCTTTGAAGACGATTTGAAGCCAACATAGGATCTTCGCTGGTGGCCAGTAGTGCGAATGGGGCAATAACAATGGTCGTGAGCATTGGATGAACGGCTATCTATACTATAATTGGTATAAAAGTGGGCCTAAAACACTCCCTTGGGAAAGACCAGTTTATATAGGATATAAAGTTTTTACTTCCTTCTGCATTTTACTTGAAAGTGCCTATCGAACAGATACGACTGTAGTAATTGGTAATAAGTGTAGAGGATTGTTTGCTTGTGTCGAAACAAGAGTTCTTGATTCCAGACCGTCTCAAAGGCCTAGGATGTATTAAAGAAAAGGCAGCTGAACAGTACTTATTCTCTTTAAAGGTTTCCTTTATGGTTTCTATTATTCCATGTACCTGTTCGACGGAGTAGTAGTCTAAATGCAAACTGATGTTTTAGTATAGTATCAGTCTGTTTAAAAATATCTGCTCAGAGAATATTGATAATATCTGTACGTCACTTTTTCAGTAGGCTTACATAGCTTAGGACTGAGAATTATCTGATCTACTACGACGGAAAACAGCCGATTCTCACAAATGCATGGAAAATATGAATTATTATTATTATTATCGTGATCCTCGTTTGTACCCCTTGCGCAGTGTCGAGGCGATGCACGATGTGGGGCAAGGCTAAGCTAGTTTGTGCTATGCACAACAGGGCCCGCCTCTGCGGGTTACCGTGTTGGTGCGAAACCATGCTTGGCTTGCCTGTTGTGTGTGAATGTTTTTGTTTATGGTCTTGATACTCCTATAATGCAACCGTAATTCGAGGAGTGCCATTAATTTGATTTGATCCCCAATGGCAAATGGAGACCGGGACTCAGTACCGATCCCCCAGGGAATTAGAAAAATTTCCGACCCTGGAGAGATTCGAACCGGGAAGCGTTTGGCCTATTACATCCAAACCTTGGCCCTCTACCACTGAGCCATCCCCGCCCTTGGAAAATATGAATAATGTTTATTAATGCTTTCTCTGACAAGTCTTTAATGACCTTACCAGTAATAAGGTCATATGCAGGAACCTTTTTTGGATTTGGATTTTACATACAGGTGTTCATTTCTTCACCATCTAGTGTCGGGTTTCCAGAAATTCCTGAAATTCTTTCTCTGAGGGAATACTTTTGCTAGGTGTTCCGTGAAAGTTTCGGCCAGCTCTTTATTGTTTCTAGCCTAACCCATGCTGCGTTTCCTAATAGTGGGACACTTTCTTGTGCTTGCTGTTTTAACCTTTTTGTGGCTATCCATAAAGATTACTCACTGCTATTAGTTGGTAACAAATTTTCTAAGATATTCTTGAATAGACTGATTTTTTTTGGGCTAGATGTTGTAACTTTTATTTTATCTTTGGAGAGGCCTGGTTGTGGTCTAAATTTTATCTCCTTTCAGGAATTATTTCTTTACCAGCGTTAAAGCAGCCTATATACTATATTGTTATGTCAGTTGGAAGTGGCGTTGACTCCCATGCAGCAGCTTGTATAGTGATTGTCATGTTCTCTACAGATGAGCCAATCTCGCCAGTTGTTTTTAATGATTGAATGACAAATTCAGAGTCTGTTCTGCCATTAGAAGTCCTGTTGGTATGCCGTTAGTGTCACAAAAGTCTTTGACATCGGGAATCTTGTTGAAAGTTTGAGTTCCAGTACGTTGGTTTCCCAGTTGATGAAACGTTAAAATTATTGTTATCTAAACACATTAGAAGTTTTCTTTGGCGCAGCTAACCTAGAGCCCCATTTTACATGCTTGGCGTTAAAGTCCAGAAACTGTCGCCAAGGGTTGAAAAGAAGGTAGTAAATTGTTCCTCTTTGATTATTTACCTTGAGGGACAGTAGATGGTTGTAGTTATTGGACCTCGCCAATCTTCTATCTACGCGTGTAGCTTGAAAATAATGTTACTGATATTTATCCCCGTATGGTACTTGAGAACCATACGGTTCTTGATTATTACAACAGTGCCACAGTGGGCTGTCCCATTAGAATGGACGATGCTGTAGATGGTGCAATTAGGCATTCTTAAGCAGCTCCTTACCGTAAAATGTGTTTCAGAGATAAGAGGTTTGTGAAGATCATGTAAGTTTATACAATTTGCTAATTCTAAGCTATGTTGGGCTAGCTATTTGCATTCCAAACAATAACTGTAAAAATGTGCTCCATTATGTAATAAAAAATAGGTTTCATTGATTTCCTATTACAACCATTACATTACAAAAAATCTTCTTCTTCTTCTTCTTTCTGTTAAGCTATTAGCTTGTTACATCCAGATTGTATCGTGTCTTTGTTTGATTCATGCTATTCCCTCACTCCATCTCTTGTTGGGACGTCCTATGCTCCTTCTTCTTTGTGGTCTGTTGTCTTTTGCAATTCTAACTAATCTTGTTTCGTCCATCCTGGATATGTGCTCATTCCATTCTCTTTTTCTTACAAAAAATATAACATTGAATTATACAAAAATATTATTTAAGCATTCATATTTTAACAAGTAAAAAAGTCTTCGAAATACTTAAATATTTTTTATTCAGCATAACCTTAAAATATAAAATAATTGTCCAATTCCTGTTTCACAAAATAATGTGTTTTAAGTTTTAGCATTTAAATACAGAAGATTCTTTTGGATTATTTGAACTTTCTTGTAAATGTTAGATTTTTCTTAATAAAAACCACTGAATTAAAATTCTTCGCCCCACCATTTCTTAAAGGCGTAATATTTCATTTAAAAGCAATTACAAGCTCAATTATAAAGCTAATTATTATTTCAAGTATTCAAAGCGGCGGCGACGCAAGGAAGAACTCCGGACATTAAAAAGGTTTTCATTGTAAAATTAGACTCTTTAAGCCAGAGTCCCACCCCCCTAATTGAGAAAACAATCGGCTAATGCAGCAGCATTCGAAATCAATTCATACAATTACATTTATTGAAGATAATAATAGAGGTTCAATATTTACCAAAGCCGTTAAGCCGATTAAGACTCCGGAGACTGAAAACTATCCATTCTTTTCATTGGCCACTCTAAATTAATGAACATATTATTGCTTTCAGCAACTTTTATAGCGTGTTAAGTTTTTGTGTTGCTACAATTATTCAGCTTTACATTTTAAGTTACTTTCGGAAAATAACATTTAAGTGGTGTTTCGAGTTTGTTCGCTTAATTCAAAGACTACACTATTTTTTATTATAAATGTCCACAAGTCTTAGGATAATATAAATCCACGTGATTTTATGCTATACTGGTGGAATATCCAGCAGAAACAATTTTGTAACTCATTTTGAACAGCATAATTGTCATAAATCTATTACAACATTGTTATTTATTATGTAATCTTGTCAATGTTTTGCATTTGTTTGAAAATGTAAAAACAATCCATTTCGACATCTGGTTTAAACGGAAGTAATCTAAACATTTTAAATGAGATATTTTAGTTATTTAATTCTTTTACAATAAATAATGTTATGTACAATTTATATACACGGTGATTCACAGGAGAGTAAGAACTTACCGTTCCAAAATTAGGCGAGCCAAAATAGCGAAGAATACCAAAAATTCCGAGATTTTTGTTTACAATCAATCTTTCTTTATTTGAAAGTTGAGTAGAATAAAATACAAAGCAAACCAAATAAACATCTCTAATTCATATTAGGGCCAATACTAAGTCAGATATCTTATGTTATGTATTTTGGGTTGCCTATTTGTATCTTGTGAATCACTCGATATAAGTGGATCATAATATAGTCTCATCATTTTATCTTGTAACATGTAGATAGGCTACACGTCTCACATAAGCATGAAATGCAAAATTAACTTTTCTTCTTGGCCACAATTTTTTTTACATTAAGAATTATTTGGACGGACAAATTTCAACTACGGTTTTGTCAAACTTCTGTACAGAGTTGGTGATTTGTATAGATTCTTGCGGTAATAACAATCACTTTCAATGTATTCTAATAGCGAGAAAACGGATATGATGTTGATTTTGAGAGAATGCGGAGCGGCAGCGGACTCAACAGTACGACGATATGCACATAGATACCAGGATAGACCCCTTTTATCACATAATCCCTTTAGGGTGTTGGAACCAAATTTGCAGCAATATGGACAGTTTGCCAAGTTAAAGGTGACACAACAACATGTCACAACTGTAGAAGCTGAAGCAGCAGTCATCAAACAAGTAACTAATAATCCTCACATAAGCCAACGAGCAGTTGCAAGAACTGTAGGTTTTAGCTTCAGTTCAGTATTTAACATTTTAAAAGCAATTAGTGCAACACCTTACTGAAGATGGTTACCCACGTCGAAAGAATTTCTGCAAATTTTTAAGAGACGAAGGTACTACTGATCCACTGATTTTAAGATATAGAATATTTTTTGACTTGGCGACATTTGGTAACAATAGCTGTGTAATTGCCATTTCTATTCACAAGATAACCAACACTGGATTCCGCAAGCACATTTTCAAAGAATGTTTACTGTAAATGTGTGGTATGGTATCATTGACAATTTTTTATCGTTGGTCTCCACTTCTTTGAAGGTAGTTTAAATGGGAAAATATATTTACATTTTTTTAGAAAATGATTTGCCTCAACTTTTAGAAGACATTCCTCTTTATGTTAGACAACGTATGTGGTTTCAAAATGACGAGGCTTCTGCCTCATCCCATAGAATCAAAAGAAACCAAGATGAAACTCTCTATAACAGATTAATTGCAAGAGGTCCAATTCATCCTTGGCCTCCACGTAGTCCGGGGTGGGGTAAAGTAAAAAACGACATCTGTGATACTCCCGTGGAAACTCAGGAAGATTTACCTAAAAGAATTATTCAATCATGTACGTCAGTCACCCCTACAATGCTCACTCGTGTTGGAAATTCTCTTCTGCGGCGGATGGATTTATGTGAACAGCAAGGTGGACGGCAGTTTAAACATTTATTACGTCATTAATTAGTGATTTCCTTTCTGTTTTTATTTAATTTATTTTTCTTGTTGATTTTATCGTTATGTTAACTTATGTTTATAATATCTTGGCTTTCCCTGCGTTTGTTTTTTTCTATTATAAAAAGAAAAGTTGTAAATGTACCTATTGCAAAACAGCATCTTATTTATTTATTTATTTAAACTGAAATCCTTTTACCGTTAGGTGTCGGATTATAACCAAATTACAATACAATATAATATGATCTCTAATAAAACTTAATTCTATATAATTTTTTTTTTACTTTTCTTAATTATTTCATGCCTTTCTATCTCTTGCCAGGTTCCTTACTTCCCTCCACTGTATGTCCCTGATTTCCGCTGCTTCCTGAACCTGTTCCTCCCATTTCCTTCTTGGTCTGCCTACTTTATTCTTTCCTTGTGTTCTGGCTTCATATACTCTTTTCGCTATCCTGTTGTCATCCATTCGGAGAAGGTGCCCCATCCATCCAAGTTGCCTCTTTTCTATCGGTGACTTTATAGTTTTCACTTGCAATTGTTTCGTTATACTTTCATTTCTCACTCTGTCCAATCCTGTGATTTCTTCATCTTATTTATTAGTAAATTGTTTCATTGTAGTTTCTTAGTACATCCAACGTAACTAGTATTATTGCCGCTTTGCCACTTCAAGGGTTATTTTTTACACTCGTAGCAATATTTCCATAACATTTGATATTTCTGGCGATGAAATCACGAAGGTCCCAGAAAGGGTGATACAATTCAACCGTGGATGCAGTGATGCTGGATCTACAAGTGTAGAAACTAATAATGCGCCGTTTCTTAGTGTCTCAGCAGAACAAAGAGGAGGGTATTAACAGCAAACAAGAGGAATCATATGAATGGAGTAGAATTGCGCGCTGTTGCCAATTCGTCGCATTTGCAATAATTAGTCGACTTTAAGTTGAGTCGGCAACCGGTGCACATAGAGAACTCATCCATGCACATTTTGCAACATGGTACAGAAAGAGATATTGGTTCACACTCCTAATACGGCACCGATGATAATAAATTTCCACACCTGTGTAAAAGTTTGAAATATTTGATAACGTTTTTAAATTTGTAGGAATATTTAAATATATTAAGTTAATTCCTAGATTTTTTTGTTTTCTCAACTTTTATGGGTTTTGTCAGTATCTTCACAAAAGAACTGCAAGGAGGGGGCGTCACAAAACCAATATTAAAAACTGGCGCACACATGAAAGAGGATTGGGGAACACCGCCATAATCATTACATTTATGGTAGCAAGAAAAATGTATTAGTATAAAACAACTCTAATAATGCTACCTTCCGGAAGTTTTCTAAATTTATGTAACAATTTCTGGAAAATTAAGGTAAGAACTTTTGGTAAATTTAAGTAATTTAATTTAAATTTCGGCATAGATCTTATCTTTCACTAAGCTGCAAATGAAAAACAGTACATTGACCTAAGATCTGGTTATCTAGGTGGCATTTGTGTTGACCCTTCCCTTCCGATAACTTGACCATTAAACACTTCACCAAGGTAGTCTTATACAGTAAAGCATTTCCGTAGTGTGGCAGGGCACCAATATGTTTGAAGCGAACAAAGTTGTTGTAGTTCAGCTGTAGACCTCGAACGACATAGGTTGTCAGCAATTCCAAGTAGTTTTCGCATTGACTATACGATAAAAGATACAAGATTTCAGGACTTTTTAACATGAGATAGCACTCTCCAAACAGTAACACCAAGTGATTCAACAGTGTTCGTGGATAAGACGTACATGATATGAAAAACATTCTTGATTTAGTCGAACAATGCCCTACGACTAACTCACGCCGTTCAATTTGGAATTCCTCACACAAAAGTGATTCGTACACTACATGAACAAGGTTTACATCTATACCACATACAGCTTGTACAGGGTACAACCGGGAGACCACGCTAGACGCATACGATTGTCGGTGGATAAATGCTAATCGTTACTTGATTCCACGTGTAATTTTTACCAATGAAGCTGGATTTACCCGTGACAGCAGCAATCATACCTATGACTATCACTGATGGTTGAATTAAAAGCCATAAATTATCAGCCGCGTTTTTCAGTTAACGTATGGTGTGGTATCGTCGGTAATCATTTAATTTTGCCCATTCATTTTTTAGTTTCGCCTACAAGGCGGCGGCTGAAATCGGGGAAAACCAAACCATAGTTAATTGGATCAGGGCGCTCCTACCTCAATGCAAGGACAGGGCTACACTCCTTAATACAAACATCTCTCGCCTAAATAACGGACTACCTTGCGATTCTTATCATAGGGAACAGCATAGCAACAGTCTCGGATATAGCACAGGGGCTCTCCACATCGTCGATGGTGTGGAAATAACGAACTGCCAGCAAATCCAAACAAAACCCAACTAGTTTTGTTCACACGAAGAAGACAGCTAAGGCGCCATCGAGACCCAACTGTCTTCAATAAACACCTGCTAAGAGGATCACAGGATAAATCCGTGGAACTAATTTTAGACTTAGGACTGACCTGGAAGAGTCATGTGGAGAGCAGACTCAAGAAAGCCACCGCGACCTTCTGGGTCTGCAGAATGACTATAGGGAATACCTGGGGCCTTTCCAAAAATTCTGTCGTGTATTTACACAACTACGATCAGACTTATGGTTCTGTTTGCTTCTCTGATATGGTGACCTGGGGTAGCAAGTATCAATGCCAGGACCAAGCTTACAAGAATCCAGAGACTACCTAGCAGCAGTGTTATTGGTGCTATGAGAACCACGCCAACGGCGGCGCTAGAAGTGCTTCTGGGACGCCCCCCTCTACATCCCTTAGTAGTCGCTGAATATGGGACCGCTGCCTACAGGGTTTGGCGAACCAGCAACTGGGGACACGAGATACTCATCTATGGCCATATCACGGTGCCCACTTTTCTAAAGAACCATACGTTCCTCAGCAATGTACTCAAGCAACACGGACCAAAGGTTCACATTTGGGAGATTATCTGCCCTATAGCAGGGAAGACTGGGAACAGAACAAAGAGAGTTTAACCTCATTCAAAAGACCTATGTGGTACACAGATAGCTCCAGGAAGGGTGGCTGGGCGGAGTTGGCGTCTACGATCACAGACCTAGAACTAAGTTAACGCATTCCATGGGAATATCTGCTACGATCTTTCAGGCGGCACTTCTAACCTGTGTCGAAGAAAACTTAGGCTACTCCTATGTAAATAAAAACATCCATATTTGCACCGATAGCCAGGCCGCACTCAGGACTTTGGAAAACACCAAAAAAAAACTCAACTCTGGTATGTCAGTGTTGGCCGTCTTTTCATATCCTGGCGACCAACAACATTGTAACGCTACACTGGGCACCACGACATGCCGGTACAGCTGGGAATGAAGAAGAAGACCCCTTATCGGACCACAACCTACACTCGGAGTTACTTCAACACCATAAGACGTGATATTAACCAGAATCTTATCAGGAAACAGCAGAGACTACTTCAGGATCACGTCCTGCCGTCTGACAGGCCACTGTATCCAGAAATAAACATCTAACCACTATCGGCTGGAAACAGCGCCCTTGTCGTAGATGCGCAGGGGAGGATGAAACCTCTTACCAAGTGCTTTGTGAATGCCCAACCTGGGTGGCATTCAGGCATAGCCCCCTGGGGCTCGAATTCCCGAACCCTAGCGACATACACGAGCTACCTGTAAGCAGTATTCCGGATTTCTGCAAAGCTACCCGGCTGTTTGACAGCTGAGGTCACAACGGGAAGGTACAATAGGCATTACTGCTTAAGTACTGGATCCCTCGGGACCACCGTGAACTAACAACAACAGGAGAACAGCAAAAAGGACTATCAGAGGATGTACCTTTAAACATGTGATGTACTATCAGCAAGATGGAGTTCCTCCAAATTTTCCCCATCAAGTCACGCAGTACTTGCATAGAACTTTTTTAGGACGATGTATTAGTCACGGTGCTCCGATTAGTTGGTCTCCGGACCACACGCCATTAGACTTTAGTTTGTGGAGATGGTTGAAAAGTAAGGTGTACAAATCAAAGGTGGGTAATAGAGATGCAGTAATTCGTCGTATTGTAAAACCTGTTGTTTTCATAAAAACATCAAGGTGAACTCGGGAGAGCAACAAGGCCTGTTTGCTAACGAGACACAACATGGATGGAGGTTCATGGAAATTTTATTGCAGTTTAAAAATCGTATGACAACTTTTATGATTTTTAGTCATATACCAATATGTAGAATACGCTCCCGGAGTTTAGAACTTTCTCCGACTCAACCTATATAAAATCTTGTGAACAATACCTCTTACCAAAAGTATTTTATGAAATCAAAATATCTGGGATATCTTTAAAACATGACATTTATATTTCGATTAAATCGCCAAATAGCATAATATAGTCTATTGTGTTGAACAGTAATAGAACAAACATTATTACAAGAGCCACTTGCTTCCCCCGAAAAGCCACCTCTATCATAAAAGATTTTGTTAAAATTGGCCAATACACACCACAATCCTCCATATTATTCCAGAGAACTTTGATTAAGAACGCAGGGAAGCCCCTAAAACAGATTTTTAAGCGCAATTGCGTTGTTGGTATGTTGTTGTGTACTTAGGTCGACTTACAAATTAAATTTAATCAAACCGCAGCGTCTTGTCTGCATATTCAGCAGAATTACATTAGATTAGCGCTGATCCCTTGATACACTTGGCCCTCAGGAAACTTAGACCACGACCAAGTTACTTCCTGACCCTCGACCCGCCGAAAGGGACCACCTTGTTAAAATTGCAAACCATTATTGCGTTATTTATCGCAGAATTCGCAGTGAATTGTTTTAAATCCCGAGTTCGAGCAATCTTTGTCAATTCGAACCACATACAGTTGCAAATTGAAAGCGTCAGGGGTGGATCGATGGCGCCCCAAAAAAAGCGCGGCGAGCATGCAAAAGAACAAACAGAAACATAATGGAACTTCTGGTTCAGATTTACTTGCAACTGAATAGTTGCAATTAAAGCAACTTCAAGTTAACGGGAGCGGTAAAAACGCCCGGTTAATTTCGAGATAAATTCTAAACAGGGCGCCGTTTCAGCTAATAGCGCTCCGTTGATATTTTAAACAACAAACTTACAAGAAAACGTAAAGTTAATGTGCGACGAAACTATGGATGGAGAAGTTATCAAAAAGAAATGAGTGATATATAAAAAAGGGATGTATTAGTAAAAGAGACACATTAGAAGAGGCTATTAATACTAAGTTAGGCAATGTATAAAATTTCAAACGGCACAAAGGGCAAGGGAAATTTACATAACAGTGGAGAAAATCTTTCAGGCGATGAACGTTTTGTGTATAAAAATACAAGCACAAAGTCAAATGTTAGAAAAATAGAATATATAAGCAAAAGGGAGGGCTTAAAAGAGCTACTTTTTAAAAAACGACGAGGCTTAGAAAAAACCAATGGTAGAAAAGACATTTTTATGAGGGATCATAGCGTATAGTGTGACAAATAGTACAGGAAAAAAGCCTTGACCGTCGCAATGTATGGGGTAAATCAAAATAAGTTGACGCCACCCTTTCAAATCACAGCTAAACAAAGATGCTCATGAAAGGACCTATAACCGACAGCTTACGGGAGTCGAACCTACCTTGTTGGATTTCTTCCTTACCTCGTCAATTTTCACAGAGTATTTACGAATCGTAAAAATACACAAAAATAATAAGTGATAAGCGGATGTATACATTAAATAAAAATGAAGAAAGGATTTCAAGACGTCCGAACTTTTGCTCAAGCCGCCCACTAACTACAACGTTTATTCTAAAATCGAAAAATCACTGCATAGTCGATATAAGCTGAGTTCAAAACACAGGCCGAACTAATTACTAAATTACTAAATAATAGATAACAAAAGGTTGTCCGATTCCATAAAAATACAAATATGTGTACTTTTCACAAATCAAAACACTTTACGAATAAATTAACCTAAAAATGTTGATGTTTTTACCTTAATTCGACGACATTGTAGAGGAAGCCGAAAAGGTTGATGATATCACTTGCATGTAGCAAAGAAATTGATGTTGCTACAAGTTGCATCATAAGAATAGGAATTTGATAGGATAGGAAGGACATAGCGGCTAACGGTTTGTTTTAAGCCCCAAAAATGATAAACTGACGCTTAGAGTAATTGTTGAAACGGAAAATCTTCACGGAAACGTTAAACTGGGCAAGAGGGTTAATTTTAGTCTGTATAAAACGATAACAGGAACCTCACGGTCTTCTCAACCAAGGTATTAACTTCTGTATATATTTAATTCGCCTTTATCCTACTTATTTATTTAATCTTCTCCTATGTGTCGAGATTGTGTTTGTGCGCAACAACTTGATCCATTGTTTTCTGTTAGTTGTCACCTCTTTTGCTGCATCCAAGTCTTTTCCACCGTGTGTAAAGTTTCGGTGATTGTATCATTGCATTGCTTCCTCTGTCTTCCTCTTAACCTCTTTCCGCTTGCTTCTGTCTCTTATACTTATCTTTTTCATCTTTCTTTGCCCATTCTGTACAAATTCCCAAACCATCTTAACTGACCTTCTATTTTCTTGTGCACTGATATTATATTTAATCTGCGTCTGATTTCTTCATGTCTAAGTCTATCTCTTATCATCACTCCCTCCGATCTTCTTAAATACTTCATTTCAGCCACTTATATTTTTTTTGATTTCTGTCTCTCATTTATCACCCACGTCTCACTCCCATATGTTATTATTGGAATATATACGGTTTTAAAGATTGTCAACTTTGTTCTCTTGTATATTTCCTTCTTGTTTACGAATGTGTTCCTAATTGCAATGTGTATTCTTACTCCTGCTGCAAGATTTTTGGATATATCTTTGTCGAATTTACCGTCACTGTCTATTACTGATCCTAAACATTTGAGCTCCTGTAGCTGTTCTAATTTAACTCCTTCCAATCGTATAATTTCGACTTTATAGTAGACTTTTATTCCGAGAGAACGACACAAAAACTGAATTACAATAGCAATTGTAACTCCACCCTATTATTGCTGAGCACAAAACCAGTCTTAAGCGACTAAGTCAAACTTCGCGTTCAACAAAAAATACAAGCCAGCCAAAGTCGATTCTCAAAATAGACCGGGCCCAAACCTCATTACATAATTCTTGGGATTGACTCGCAAATAGATGAAATGAAAATACGTATACCAGCGATAACTGTCTAAATAACCAAAAGTGGCATATATGCACTATTTATGAACTAAATTAATGAAATGAATGTAACGAATGTTCAAATTCAAACGCGCGAAACCAAACCAACGTCACTGACCAAATATCAGTAAGAAACTTCTTAGACTACAGGAAAGGCAAAACAGGAAGTTTTCCAGAAGAGTAGTTCTTAGGAAAAACTTAGAAACGAAAGATGTTATGTTGGACTGAGTCCAACATCGCGTCCGATATGTTGTGGTTCGTTCTTTTTCGGTATGGATAGCTCTTGATATTACGCCTTGTAAGCCGAGTATTGGCTTCTTGAACTTATTCTAGATATTACATCTGTTTATCTGGTTGTTTAGGGTTGATATCTGATAGCATTGAAATATTAGTTTACTTTGTCGTCTGAGGTATTCTAAGCATCCTGCGCCTAACCCACATGTCAATGGCATCTGTTCGCCATAGGTTTGCAGTACGAATCGCCCATGTGTTTGATACAGACAATAAGACGAAGAAAATTAATGTATTCACAAGGTGAAATTTTGTAGTCTTGATCAAGCTCCTATCTCTCCAAAGTCTTGTCAGTTGTGTCATCATTGTAGATTCTAATTCGATATAGTGTCGTATTTCAGATTCACAGTTCCCGAAATTATGAAAAAGGAACCTAGATAAATAAGCTTCTCTACTACCTCACATTTTCTAATTCGCGCAGGTTGTCCTCTGCGCTCATTTTCTCGGTCGATGATTATTAGTTGGATTTATTATAGTTGATTTTCAGGCCGTATTCTATACTGAAGTTCTTAAGTTTAGTTTGAAGAGATGCGAGTTCGGCTTCGGACCCAGCAACGAGGATGGTGTTGTCAGCGAAACGGAGATTGGATATTTTTGTATCATCAACATTAACTCCCCCGTTCCAGTTATTCAGAACCACGCGCATTACGATTTCATTGATCTATAATGAAGAAGAAAGTACACAACCCTAGCGTACAATTTTGCTTGTTATGCATTTCTCCGAGAGGATGTTCTCTATTGAAGTTTTCCTAGGATAATCGTTGCTTAGAGAAATAATCATTCAAATCGGAATCATTACTAATCGAGAATCTAAAGAGTAGGATCCAATTTGGAGGGGAGAAAATTTACAAAATTAAAGTAATCTCAATAAGATAGAACTGTTATGAAACGCGACCGTTGGAAAAAGAAAGCTTCTAAAAAGAAGGTTACAATCGGGAATTCTGGAAAAGGGGGGCTCTTAGGAGAAGATGAGGAAGAGGTTTCGTAACTAAACTAAAGCAGCTATAAAGAGAAATTGTGTGAAGAGAAGTTTTACAATAGGAATTCGTTATCACAGAGGTAATTTTATTCATATAAGGGTCAAACTTTAATAGAGGAAACATTATAAAAAGAGGATGTTAAATAAAAACAATGTCAAGAAGAGTAAGTAATAAGAATAAGTTGTTAAGAACAATATACTGGTTAAGGTTTAGAAACAGAGCTTTTTAGCTACATGGATTTAACTAAGAAAAGGAATTATACAGAAGATAACAAGAGGGAATACATAAAAACATAAGCTTTGCTATTTCTTTTAGTATGGATGACGAAATTCAACATGTGGTTGTACCAAAACAAAAAATGTTACCAATAGAAAAAAACATTGCATCTTAAAATGCAGGGTAGGGTCATATTAAGTACTAAGATAAATAATCAGAAGTTGATAAAATGGAAAGGTGGTCATGAAGAAACTTTGTCTATAACTGTTATAAATGAGGGATCCATCTAAACCGGTGGTTCCCAAAGTGTGGGTCGCGAGCCCTTAGTGTTAGGGTTAGGGGGATCACGGGAGAATTGCCAAAATAAAATGCCTTTTCAAGACAGGATAACTGTAAACATCAAAACAAGTTGCAAACACACACAAAATAAAATATCTTCTGTAATAACACGTCCAGTATTGTATCTTGCAAATGCTACAAATTGGGCACAGTTAGAAAGATCAGTGGATTCATACATCTGTAATGATGTAATGATGATCTTAATATTTTCAATAACTTGTGTTCGTATATCTTCTGCCATACCATTTGTTTTTTTTTTGAAAATATTATTAGGGAGGACTATTGCTTTTAGCTTGTCAGCCTCTTTTTCACCAACCATTATTTGTACCGTTTCAACAGCTGCTGGTAAAATCTTCGGCAATTGTATGTGGCTCATTGGTTTTTCCAATGCGAAATGCAACTCGAGAACTTAATAGTAGTGCTTTTTTATTAGCAGTAGTTGCTGACATAAAAGTGGCTTGCTCCTTGTGAATGGAATTTAGCTTTCCTTCAAAGAATTCTACAGACTTTTCTTTTAAATTTAGATGTTTGGTATTTAAATTTCGAAATAGCTTTGATGATTTCATGTTTTCTTTTGACAACACTTCCCGTCAAAGCACGCACTGGGGTTTCTGGGAAAGAACGGTAAACCATATTGAAATATTCATCGCTGTACAATCTATTTTATGTTGTATTCTTGTCACTGTCAGACGCAGGTTTTAATGACCTTTTTAACAATTAACCATTTTTAGCAAAAAGAGTATAGCTCTTATTTAACGTTCAATATTTGTTATCGATTTATAGTACTCAACACACGGGGGGAAGAACACCATACAATTTTGAAATGATGACTAATCTCATTGTGCTGCTTATATAAAGCAAAATGCATTTTCCAGATTATTTCAGTGCCATTTAGCACCTTCTAGAAATTTCCGGAAACACGAAGAACAAATAAATAAATTGCGCTACTTGGTAATAGATGGCGTCAGTTGGCCGTTTAGCCGCTGATTGTGAATGAAGTTGAGTACTACAAGAGGGAGGTCGCGAGAAAAATTTAGGGCAAAATGGGGTCGCGTTTTAAAAGTGTTTGGGAACCGCTGATATAAAGGGTCACCATGAGAATATAAAGAGAGGATGTTCTAAAAAGATGCTCAAAATAGTAGACAGTTAACAATGAGACGACCGTTTAAGAGAGGGGAACTCGTAGGGGAAACTTTTCACGGGGGAAGTATTGCCTATAAGAAAATCCGATAAACTTGAATCTTTAGAAGGAGGAAATTAGAAGGAGGGGCTTTTAAAAAAATTAATAAGCTGAAAACTGCTAAAGAAGAAAACTTAAATAAAATTAATTTTAAAAGGATTATATTACTGAACGAAAACGTTGAAGTACAATGCAAATAAGGGGTTATCATAAGGAACATGTGTACATGACCATTCTTACAAATAAGAAATGAAAAAATCCAACGATAGGATCAAATGGGAATCGTAGGTATGGCACAAAGAGTAAATATTAAAAAGATATCAAAAATGATTACATTGCCTTCTTCTTAAAGAAGGCAATGTAATCAAGTAAATTAATTGTATAAACCTTTCTACAAAGGTGGAACTTTAAACTAAAATGAAGTAGAAAGTGAGTATATTTTGTACGTATTTAAAAAAATAAGTTTTGGAATTGCCTATTGTGATTTACCTTCTAGCAGCCTCCTATAGCCTCTGGGTCTACTACACCTACCAAGTGATAATAATCAAATTTTTATTATTTAATACTAGTGAGATACAACTGTTTTGCACAGCCAATACAAACTACAAATTTTAAAATACATGGTGTAAATTTTCGGAATGTACTAAATTATTCTTCTTATTAAATTTGATTGTTTTATCAATAACAACGAGACGCAAGGCATGTTTGGTGTTTTTTTATTAAACTTGGTTAAAGGTGTAAAACCACCTCAAAATGGCCTGTTATGTGTAAACATAAACTGTAAATTAAAACAACGTAATTGTATTCAAATGTTGAAAACTCGTTTTATTGACGATAAGCAAACAATTTACTGCTAGACTTTTAATTGTATTCATAAACAAGCGGAGGCGGCAATAACCTTGATGAATAATTTGTCTCATTATATCTACATTTTATAAAAAATGCTATCTATGAACTTGAAATGGCTATTATTTATTTGTTTACATTATTACGAGAAAAGATAATGAAATTGTGAATATTATTGTACATTTAAGAGTGAAGTTGTACAACTTCAGTTAGGCGCCACCTATTAACAGAAAATTTAAACAACAAAGTATTACGTGAAAATATCTGTAAGCGACTAAAGTACAAGAAGAAATCTGTAATTCTATACTTGGTTTTTCATGCATTTATCCCTCTAATACAAGTATGGCACCTAGTGGTAATACTTAGAAATAAGGAATTAATTTTTATTAAAAATCGCATAAATGATGATCAGTTTAAAAATGGCTATGCATCCATTTTGAGATACATAATAGAAGTCTATATATTTATATATAAACGAATTTAAAAAAAACGGTAATAAAAATCATATATAGAGTGGGCCATGGTCGAACGATATTCGACCATGGGTAGCACTAGGCCATACAGTAGGGAAGGCCAGCATGCTAATTCTGTGACGTCACACAACTAGTCCGACTTTCTGCCGTACGTAAATACAGTGGCAGCGGTTTTTAGTGTTTCAAAGGCGATGTTTTTGATAAATCAGATAAATAAAATAATGTTTTATGTAAGTAATTTTCATACGTCATCGTTTCTGTTGATCTACTAAAACGTGCCTGACGTTTTAATTTCTTCGTTTTGGAAAAATATCAAGATTTAAATTAACATACATTTATTACACAACAACATTCTCTATATATTTTTTTATTTTTTTTGGCTTATGAAACATATTAATTCATAAAACATAATATAAGTTAGTTATATAAATATTAATGCAACAAAATACTATAATTTCAAAATAAACTTAATACAAATCAAATGTTATTACAATTTAATTTCCAGCACTTGACAATTTGTCTATTTTTCGTTTTTTACTAGTAAATTTAAACTTGTCATTTTTTATTTTAGAGTAATTGTTAAGTAGTATATTAGCAAAAGTATTAGCTGTCTTTGCTATAATAAACTTAGAATCTACACAATTACATTCAATATTACTTTGCAGAGACATCAGTGTGAGTTTAGTCAGAAAATCCTTGTGTTTCACTTTAAGTTGCACGAATTTTTCTTCAAATCGTTATGTCAATAGCGCATTAAAAATTGAAAACATCAACGAAACTATTTCAATTATATTTTGTTTGGGCCATTGTAGTCCTCCTCTATCGTTGATTTTTAAGTATTGCCAAACCGGTGATTTTTCTATATCGATCTGGATTTGTTTGTCATAGCTGATACTTCGTTTACAAGCATCACAGCGAATAGTTTTTAGTGTTTTATGAACTATATACCCGGATATATATATTAAAATTGAAACATCGTTCTCTGATATTATGTGTGACTTGGCGATATCTGGTACATCATTAAAAAACTCATCTATAGAAAAATCTGAGTTTGGGATGTTTTTATCTTCGTCGCAGTCTAACAGGAACTCTGGCAACTGAAATTGACCATCTCTTGAAGATGTTAGTTTGATCAAACTGAGAAATTTCAACTTCTTCTCGGATTCTAAAACCTGAGAAACAGATATGTGATAATTAGCACCACTTAATTGGCGGTACTGTCCAAAACGCGCTTCTAACGGATCCGTCTGGAATTTTCCTAAAAGTACGTACTCAAAATTGTGTTTGCTAATTAAATATTCGCTGAGCTTTATAAAAGTTTTCGTGGTTTGTTGCATTGAAAACTGTGTTTCATAAGATAATTTTCCGTGACGTTTTCTTGATTTATTTCCAGTGGTAGTGTCTCCTTGTACTTCCAGCTTGTCCCACGTAGACAGCCACTCCAAAAACTGTTTTAAATATTTAACGTTCTTGCAGTTTTCTAAATCTGCCAAAATGGGATCATAAAAAGAATCTCTAAAACGTTCTCCTTTATATTTAGACTTGCAATTCACGATTTTCCACCACTTGAGTATTTGCTCAAGAAATGCAATCGTACCACCAACATCTAAAGAATCCCCATGGATACTTTTTAAAGCGTTAATATTTTTTTCATCAAAAAGCTTAATACAATATCCAACATTTTGTCGCTCGGTTGAGGAAGGGTACAACACTTTTTTGGAAAGAGATGGTGCCAATTTTACTAATTTATTCTCTTCTTCTGCATATAATTTTTTTAAATCACTAACGTGTGCAAAGTATTTTTCGCATTTCTCTATAATTTCGTTTGGGTTTGGTTTAGGAACAACGAATGTCTGTTTATTATCAGTTTGGTTAAGCCAGTCATTTCGAACACATTTTATTATATGTACACTATCAAATAATAAAAATATGGAATTGTTTACACTATATGGGTTGGATATACTTAACGTAGTAAATAAAACAAAGTCGAATCCCACCAACGTAATATATTGATTAATGAAATAAAAATTATTATTCGTTAACGTTTTCAAGGCGGCAGACAAGTAAGTAGGAAAAGTTTTAACAAAATATGAAATAAACGTGATGCATAACCAAACAATAATTCATCAGTCAAAAACTGAATTAAAAACCGACGTCGGAACTAAATATAATTCTAAAAACGCTTAATATATCGCGTAAAGTTACATTTTAAATTTGAAATGCAAAAAACCCATACTTAGGGCAAGATGATCAAAAATAATTAAATATCAAAAGACCAAAGCAGCCATGTGCAAATACAAATTCTTCACTTATCCCATTATGAGACCTTTGGACATCAACCAGTTGGATATACTTGACTGCATAATACCACCACATAATGTTTCAAACATTTTTCTGTTCACTCTGTTATTGTCAGATATTATAGAAATAACAGTGTATCCAGCAATAGTTAAAACTTCTAGTACTTGGTGAGTTAATTGAAGTAAATATTCGTGAGTTAAATTTTTAAATTTTTAACAGGAAATAAGGCTACTACATCTTTATTATGGGATGTTATAGATGAAATCATGAAGGTTTGTATTGTACTTGCTGCTTCGGTTAAGGAATTGCCGCTAAATCCTTCTATTTTCCCCCCTTTATAGGATATGTCTGATTTAACATATCTTTCATCTAATAACAAATTAACTAATTTTTCCTTTTCATTAAGATATTTTACCTTTTCTTCGATGTATTTAATATGAGAGTTGGTTATGCCTGATTCCGCTGCTCCTAGTTTCTGTGATAATGTTTTTAAATATTTAGAATTGGGAATAGTCAGTACGTTGGCATTTCTTAAATGTATGTATCCTCCGGGATGTGTATAAAATAGTGTACATGCCCAAATCAATGTATTACTGGAATATCTAGGTGAATTTTGCAATAAAAGTCTAATCTGTTCTTCCAAAAATATAATTTTCCTTGATAGTTCTGAATCAGAGTCCCCAGTTTCTAAAGTACTACAAAATTTAAGTAATTCACCGGCCTGTTTCAAGTGTGAATTTATTAATTGTATTTCCATTTTATCTGAACACTCATTACCCAAAGAATTAAGGAATGTCAGAACGTTCTCCAGCTTACTCCACTTATCGCATTTTTGTTCTTCCCCTAACACACGAATTACGTTTTCACCTTGTAAAACACAGCTGTTGTAACATACTTCACACAACAAGTTTTCGCGTATTTTTACAGAATATAATATTGTAGGTACAACAGATTCAAGTCCAAGTTTTATAATGATTAAAAACGTAGCACTGTTTATTACTGTTACATCATGCGCTTTGGTTTTACTTTTACACTCATTTTTTAAATCTGGAAAGCCATTTATAACATCTTTCATTTCCAATTGTTCCTCTTTTCGTTTCTTATTTTCAGATTCGTGTATTTCCATTATGCCAGCACGTTCATTCGGATTTCTTCTTTTCGGAGGCAGTTGCTTCGACAGATGTTTTGGCTGATTTTCAAATTTTGTAGGATAGGCGTCCGAAGTAAGTTTAGGTTTACTCCTGGGAACGATTAGAATAGTCCCGTCCGCTCTTATTGCTCGATCTTCTTTCAGAATATATTTATCGTCAAAATGATTAATACATACAAACGAATTTTTAGTAACTTTGTAATTATCGCGGTGAATAGCTCTAAGCCATTGCTGTTGACGTTCAACATCGTTTGGAAATGAAAACAGAAACATACCCTGTATTTTTTCTTGTACTTTCGTAATTGCTTTTGCATGCAGGCACACAGCATCGAAAAGGCATTGTTTCTAAAAAATATATGAAATCGCACAGTATTACAGCTTCCGGCTAGAAAGTTAAACTGCAAATGAATGCACTAATGCAGTACAACGTAAGCGCCTGTTCGGACTTGTCTTGTGACGTAGGCGTAAAGAGAGACAGCATAATATGCTGGCCTTCCCTACTGTATGGCCTAGGGTAGCATCGCGTACCTAAGTCCTCTTTCAGACGTGGATACTGTATACGAGATACACGTACCCCAGATATAGAAAAAACCTGCGTTCAAGTGGAGCTTTTCACACTGCAGTGGGCGACACATACAGTATCGCTATACTAAATTTCGGTATCCGTTCCTTTCAGCCGCCGCGCCAGCGACAAATTGTGTATCTCACATATTTCGCATACTTTTGCAAATGAAAGCATATCAAATCGTAGGCGCACAGAGTATTATCTTGAATTTTTATTAAAGCGCGTGAGTAGCCTGAAATAATGAGCTTTTAAAGTCAGGCGTGGAGTATTTGATAATAAACAATGTATAAGCTAAATATGGAAAAAACTAAATACATTGTTATAGGAGGAGAACAGAGAGATTTGGAAACAGAATATGGAACAATGAAGCAACCAAAAGAATATAATTATATAGGAGTAATTATATCAGCTGATGGAAAAGACGAGGGGGTATACTGCAGAAAATATCAAGAAAGGATCACTAGAGCACTACATGCGATATTATTAAACAAATCAATGGCAAAAAAGGCAAAAAAAGTTTTATATAAGACGATTATTGAAAGTGGCGTGACTTATAGGTTCGACGTATGGGTACCAACTAAAACATTGGAACGGACTGGAGGCCGCTGAAATGGAATTTTGGTGAAGGAGTTCTAGTATCAGTAAGATGGACAGAAAAAGAAATGAATGCGTTAGGAACAATATGAAAGTAGAAGAGCGAATTACTACTGTCATGAAGTAAAGTTCTTTATTAATCTTGGTAGATCAGTCACACATGTTGATTACTATACTAAGGCCATATTTCATGCAGAATATAATATATTAATAATAATAATAATAATAATATATGTATAGGTATATAAACATCATATATAAAATAATATGTTTGTCCTGACAACTACCATAATAGTTTATAAAGAATTAACCTGGTACGGTCATCTACAAAGGATGGAGGAAAATCTTCTCTCTTTAAAAGTATGGAAATGATTGCCACATGAAAGAAAAAGAAGAGGACGATCTTATAAAAGCTGAACACTGAAATTAAATTAAAAATGGAACATAAAGGTTTATACGAATATGACTGGGAAGAACAAGCTAAATGGAAACCGGGAAGTGAGAACGTCGTGAAGAACTGTAGAAAATCCGTGTGTATATATATACATAAGTTTTGTATCATGTGGCACCCGCTATACCTAATGACCACATGGCACCCTGTGTATATATTTTAATTATACAAGATGATATTCTGGCACCATTACATAAAGCTACAAAGTGGCACCAAACTGTATAAAAATAACGTTAATGACGGTAAAACAGGCACCCAGCGTAGTTGCCAATGTGAGGCAGATATATACATGCGCAAGTGTTGTATCAAATTGGTGTCCTCGAAAATATTTACAATGCTTCTTGCCTCAAGTCACATCATGATAAATGATATAATCTGTCATTTGAACGTTCGACAAAGTTAATTTTGGCAAATGTTGTAGATTGTAAATCTTGATATTCCTTTTTTTGTAGCTTCTTCTTAGCGTGCTTTATTTCCTACGAGACGTAGCGATCTTCTTTCGTTTGCCTGGGTAGCTAGTTTTGAGAGTGCCACAGACATAGAGGACCTACAGCATAACGTAGGTTCGGAAACCACGCAAAGTGTAAACACTTCTACTGGAAGGAAGATTTACTATGCCAATTTGCATTTGCCTTGCAAGGGAGAACAGCCGTTAAAGATCCGATGTTCTGATACTGGGAATTGAACCCAACACCTTCAACGTAGAAGTCTAACGTGCTAACCTCTAGCCCACGATCGCCTTTGTAGCAACTGAACCCATAAACTTAATATAAAAATCAGCAACTTATGTCGGAGTTATGGATGACTTTTCTTAAACGGCAGTACAAACTCGTAATATTTTAATTTAAAGCATCGTAATTTTGAAAGTGTACATAATATAAATAAAATCGATTAACTGAAAGAATATTGCATTTAAATGTGATTAACTCTAAATTGAATGGTGTACATTTCTCATAAGAATGCATTACGAATTAAAAAGGAGAGGAACAATAAGTGGGAAACGTCTAATTTTGATATATTGGTAATCTGGCCATCTACTAGGTCGCTGTGAAATCCTTTTGTGAAACAATAATTTCTACTTTGCAAATTCAAAAAAGAAACTATTAAAAGGAAGTTCCTAGTTTCAAAGTAATTCGAATAGTGTTAGTGAGAATTGTAAAGTTCATGCCGGCTTCGGGGTGCCCGGTGAATCCCCAAGTTATCGTCCGCGTCACAGTGTATTTTGCTTCCGCTACTAAGCTATACCAAACCAGGGACGCTGTATGATGTCCAAATTCAAGCAGCAGCAAAACAACCTCAACAAAATCAATATCCACAATTACATCAACAATAACCAGAATATAACATTATAAGTTATAACCCTCCTGCAACAACAAAATGCTTACCTACAACAACAAAATATACACTTACAGCAGCAAATAGAAAAACAACAACAAGCCATATTGGAATTGAAACTAGAAATCAGACAGCTCGGAGAAGAGATGACCCATGCAAAACCCAAACAATAATGGCTCAATTATACAAAACAGCATTATGGAACGCAAACGGTGTCACAAGTCACAAATGTGAAATAGAATTAATTCTAGCCCTACATAAAATCGATATTTTACTTATATCCCATCTAACATCTAGCACCAGCTTCAAAATACATTACATAACATACAACACAGCTCATCCCAACGCAGAGCGAAAGGCCAGACCCGGTGCAGCAGTTATAATACGACATGGTATTAAGCACCATACCCTGGATAAAGTTGAAGAAACATATCTCCAGGCAGCAAGCGTAGTTATAGAAGATTGGCATGGCCCACTGATAGTAACCATTTACTCTGAAACAAAGGAAAAGGAACAGGCAGCAAAACTGCAATATCAAAAAAACTTTGTCATTTTACAACGAATTAATAAATGCAGATTAATCTAAGGCTTTCACTCAAAACGACGGAAGAACTGGAAACCGAAGTACAAAAATTCACTGAACTTATACAAGAAGCTGCCTGGGACGCAACTTCAGCTCAAAAATTACAGAAGCAAAAAACAACCGGCTATCCAATAAACATTCGGGGAAAATAGTAGAAAAATTAAGACTTCGGAAAATCTGGCAAACGTCAAGACATCCACAGGATAAAATTAACTATAATCGAGCAGTCAGACAACTGAAAGAATTCCTAACAGAACTCGAGAACAACTCATTCCAGGAATACCTTGAAAGTCTGACACCATCAGCTGACACCGAACACTGGCAAGCAACGCGGAAATTGAAATAACCGAGAGTACACATACCACCCATAAGAAAACCAAAGGGTGGATAGGCCAAAACTGATAAAGAAAAGGCTAACACTTTTGCTAATGCGCTTAAGAAGATGAAGAAAATGAAATTCAAATGTCCTAGAAAAACCAGGACAATCAACCGAACTTATACGCTTGGTAACATCAAATGAAGTAAAAGACATAATCACGAAAGACTTAAATGCAAAGAAAGCGCTCCCAACCGCAGAATACCAAATTGCTGGGAGTTCACTTATGTTTTCAACAAACTGCGTTTGACTGGTACAGTTCCTAGCAGTTGTATGGCTTATGAACGTGCAAATGTACAGAATTTGAAAGAAATAGAAGGCATTCTTCAGTTAGTAGAACATAGTCCTTCAACAAGTACAAGAAGAATTTCTAA
>JABXWE010003797.1:0-11768 GCA_014611495.1 Limonius californicus
GGGTTGAAAAGCTATTAAAGAAAAAAGTCACTATACTAACTATGGAAGAATATAATGAAAGTTACTCCAAAGTAGGAAAAGTAAACACTCTCGGAAAGGACTGGTTTTTGTATGACATAAAAAATATAACTGAAAAAATTTATAATAAATAACCTGGCATACAAAATCTAAAACGTATTGAACTAAAGAAATTCGAAATAAAAGGAAAGATAACTACAAAGTATAAAAGCAGTGAATTTTATAGATTTAATATAGAGGAGGCGCCATATCTGTCAATGACAAAAAGAGGAAAAAATGAAAGCGGTTTTAAATTGCAACATTTACCTATTGGAAACAATATTAAAAAAGAGAAAAAACAAAATGTACAACAGTTACTAGAAAAACAGTTTAACACCGACGACACAAAATGGGAACAACTTCCAGAGCTACACTTTTATAAGAAACTGATTTTTGATGATTTAGATGAAGAAGAAAATGAAAATGACGTAGAAGAAAAAGAAGAAGCATGCGATTGTATGGAAACAGACTGTGGCTTTCGTGTTTAGTCATAAAAGAAATTCTTGCGCTTGAGTTCAGCACAAATTTTGTTCTCACTATTTTCAATGCTAGTTGATAGAGAGTTGAAGTACTTTTTTTTTGTATAAAAAAGATTTTGTTTTCAGTAAATTTTAGGTTTCTTCCAATGTAAAGGTCTGTAAAGTTTCATAATGTTTCGTTTCTTAATAAATCCTTCAAAGTAAGACGTGTCCATTAGTAAGTCTAAGCAAAACCAGACATGCCCCTTGCATTCAAGCAAAACCAGTCTTGTCCAAACAAAAAATGCTGTTTTAGACGTAATTAACAAAAAAATGGATTTATCAAAGTACACAATATAAAGAGTTGCCTTGAACTAACTATTTATTAAAAAAAACTTCATAAATACGTACGATGTTGATGCAGCGAGTTTTTTGCGAATATTTCGAAATACGTTTTAGAGGACATGTCTTCTTTTGCACAGACGCTCCTCAATTGCAAACTAGGCAGTTATGTTCACTGAATAAATTATAATTTTGCTAACAGTTTTATTTACATTATTTCGGCGATGATTGAGTACCGCTGACCTAGTAAAATGTCGTTTTAAAGGTATTGATAGGCAATTTTAGCCTTTATTCTACGTATTTATAGAAACGCTTGCCCCTAGCTTCCACTTAAGCTGCTTGGCCGCTAAGCTTTAGTTGCGTAAAAAGAAGAATCGACATCTTTTATTTTTAATTTATAAAAATAAAACTAAACTGGAGTTTGGAGTTCGAATTGTATTGTTTATATCTAACGTTCCTGAAATATAAATAAAATTATCATTCATCGAAAGCAATTTTGGTTGAATTAAAATAGTAATACATTAAAGTAACTTACCTGCTTTATTTGATGTATTTAAACAAAAGTTATTGAGGTGTTACTTTGGATTTGAACACATTTTTCAAGGGATAAGCTGGAAGAATAGCATCGTCAACAATCAAGGAATGCGGCGATCGAAGTATGGATCTGAGCGATCTTAGCGAGGTCGAATTTAGGCAGTCGTTGCAGTTCTGAGAAATTCGGATGTACAGCCCGTTCCAAAATTGTTGGGTTTCAGATAAGTTTACAATTGATTTATTTGTGTATTTGTTTTATTCATTATTGTAATTAGATAACTATCTTTGGAGAGGCCACAAAACTAATACGTTTATTAGAACCCTGACATTTGTGTTATTATAATATATGCTGAAGTAAATTGGAAATTAAGTTCTTCGATTAACAAACAATTCATTTTAATTTGTATTACTGGCGCTACCAACATGATTCATTTATGTTTATAATATTACATAGTAATCTATTTATGGTGTCAACGTGGGGCAATTTAATTTAGCTATTTAATTATTTATAAACATAATTCATAGCATATATTTATGGCACCATCAACGTGGGGCTATTTGTTTATTTATATTTATAACAAATTTCATAGCAATATATATATATATATATATATATATCGATTTTCTACAACTTGTGCCATGAAACCCGAATTCCCGTAGACAAAATTGAGAATCTACGTTTCCACACTCCAAACAGTCGTTCCACACACTGCCTCGTTCTTATTAACGATTCATTGTACAAAGTTTCTTCTGGTAAAGCAGGATTTTCTAGCGGCACTGCAATGTAGCTCCTGCATTCGTACCCTGAGTCGCCAATTAGGATGTTGTTGCCGAACACTCCGGCCTCGAACCTATGTCGTATTCGTGATGCATTGAACACGCTCTGGTCGTGAGACGAACTTGGCCACCTAGTTACAATGTCTAAAATATGCAAGTCAGGACTTGAACTTGAACATTTTTTGGAAAATAATTTTTGCGGTTGTGATACACTTCAGCCGTAGGACCTCCTGGTGACTGAACAGTTCATGTTGAAAAATTTTATACGAATGGCTCCTAATTCTTCCTCTGTACGAGGCATTCTAATATATTGTTGCCTTAGGGAAACAATTGGAAGACTGACGTTTAACACAATTTGGCATGCTGTGGCCTTGCTAATCCCAAGGAAGTTGTAACGCCTAGTTGGCAACAACAACAATACTGACTACTAAGGGCAAAAAAAAAGCTACCGGTAAGTTCCAGGTGTCGAGAGTAAGGGTCGACCAGCTACAGTCGAAGAAGGGGGGGGGGTTAAATAAAAAGCCTAGGCGCCACCTGTTTTGAAAATTAACCTTAGCCCTCGACGATGTCACGATGGGTAAAACAGGAACCTCCCTGGAATCTAACTTACCTTTGACGATTGCTAACTTAGAAAAACTATGGGGAAAGAAAAACACAATCAAACAAGAAAGTCCAGACAATTAAACTTTTAATGCACAGCAAACGACAACAAGATGAACATACTGGAAGATTAACAACAGCGTAACACACAAAATTATTAACAGAGAAAGGTATTTATATAAATCGACAGATAATTTACGGGACGCAATAAAGCGAAAGAACAAATTCAAGTTATTATAATAATCAAAATACAAAATCTATACAACGCGACTAAATTACCAAGTATTCGAAGTCGACGAGATCTCGTTACTCAATACCTATATTCAAACATAATAGATCTAACAATGTAATTCAATAAAATTTTAACCTTTCGCAATATTTGCCAAAATTTAAATTATAACAAGAAAAAAAAATAGGTTTGACTACAATTTCCAAATTAACACATGTAAAGTACAGAATTAAATTACAACAAAAGTCTGACGACAATTTCCAAATTAAACATGAAAAGTATAGATTTATTGAACGCACCTCGTATAAGTTCAAAAATTCAAATTGTTATTACATCGGAAAATTATCAAGCACATACCCGTGGAAACACATTGTTGATATCGATGCTTCGCACTTCGCTGCACTCTGCGATAAATGAATCCATTCAATGTTCGCCAGACCTCATCTACTTTATATTAAAGAAGATGACCATGAATGCAAAATAACTCCAAATTAAATGTTGAAGACTCAAGCGGGAATAATTTCCAAACTGCATGAAGTCCATACGGGAAAAGACGCCTAAATAAATTCAAGGAAAATTGCAATAACAAACAACCAAAAGCTTAACTTCATTCTTACCGAACGATGAAATTTTCGGCGATAGGAAACCTCTAGGTCAATGGCACAATCAAATTGGGCAAAAACCCCAGGAAAATAAACTCTCATACACGTCCTAGCGTTCCTCCAAAGAGGGCAAACTATTCCAAGGAACGACGGCATAAGGATAAATTCCTCTAACAACTACGGTCAAATTGGGAAATCCATCCCTAGCTTACAACAGCTAACATAACCGAAGATGCGTGCACTACCACGAGGATTTCTCAACTAACTTCCCCGATCAGCGTAGCATACATCCAACAAGTAAAAGTTAAACGAATGCAAGTCGAAAAGTTACGAGTTCGAAATTCAAATAGATCCAAAATACTCAAAAATATATGCAACCCAGATTGCGAAAATGAAAATCTAAAGCAAAACAATGAGGCGTACAAAATCGGAACGTTACAAAGTCTCCTGCTGATATAAGGAATGATCCCGTGGCGAAAAACCTTAGTGTTAATAGGAAGCAGTTCAAGGGTGATACGGCATGGTTTCTGAAATATTTAGAAAAAAATGTAAGACTGACGAGTTTACTTTCTTGTTTTGGTTCATCAAAAATTAGCTTAGCTGTTTGTACGTGTTTCAATCTGACGGTGAATAAGATTTAGGATAACTAAGACTGTTTCTTTCGTTAACCTAAATCTCACAAGAAACTGTTCTTCTTTCCATAAATTGTAATGATTGATTCTAGCCTTCTACGAATAGGCACTGCTTCTAAAATATCTTCCACATCACTTGAAATGAAATCGAAATTGCAAAACATCGTGAAAAATAAATGCTTTTAAAATTAAACCAAAGAAAAAATTGAAAAGGAACGTCGAAAATGAAAAATTAATAATAAGAGAGGTTACGTTGCTCGCGGCAATACAAACAAACTAGCACTGTCGAGTGTTGACTACCAGATAATCTGCTAGTCACTTCAACTACTAGCTGACGCCATTTTTTTTACTAGAGATTGTAAAACGACAAATCGTCTGTCAACTGTTAGTCAAGGGTTGACTATCAGCTAACTAGAGGTGGTAAAACGAGACCTAAAATTAAATTTAGAACTAAACAGTGTACAGGATTACTAGATGAACAAATATCTAAGTCGGTGTACAACTTTATGCAAATATTGTTAAAATTATAGAAAAAAGCCCTAATTATTCGAAAAAGTTCGAGAAAGACAATTCACAGTGATTGAAAGATACAATTGTCATCTCTAAGAGTGTTGGTGGTCCTAAAAAATCATTTGAGACGAGCTGCAGTGGATCAAAGAGAAGTAAAATTCGAGATTTAGTGCAGTCACGAGGTCCAGAAGAGCTGCAAATGGCAGCAGAGATGAGTTTACGTTCACATGGAAAAAATGATGCTGCAAAACTATTACATCGAACCACATTCTTACCGCGTAGAGCGTCAACATAAGACAGATTTATAGTTTGTCCAAGAAGAATGTGCCTATACCGTATAGAGATGACGAGTTTGTTCGGGCGCGAAGTCACGAACAGTCTCAAATCTTGGGCTACCTTTTCCACCAAATTGGCCAACATGCGTAACCGCAGGATCTTCCTCCTACGTTGCAGAAAGTCCGATATCCTCCCAAACCACATTTCCTATGGATCGAAGAACCTTCTTGGACTTCTCAACACTCAGAACACCAAGATCAGACAAAATGTCAACAAACTTAATCACAGGTTAGGGATACAAGTGTTAAACTTGGAAATTCAAATCACCATTGCTGATATAACATTTTTAGAGAAATCAATTAATAATGTCAAACTGTACTTAAGTAACGTGTTGCCTGCTCACATCTTAAATGAATTCGAACGTAGAACTACTATCACTTTCAAGAAAAGGTTTGCGTCTGTAAAATCAACTAATATAAACAAATTTAAAAAATTAAAGGATAGTCTTATCACTGTTAAGCCTTTTAATGACAACAGTAAATGGTTTGTTAATCTAACTCAGGGTGTTTTCCCTGAGGATGTCAAAAACCTCTTGTCACTTGGCCCCAAATTTAGCTTACCAGTGTCTCGTAAAGAATTAATGATACCTAAACTACTAAGTGATGTTGAATCCATTCTAGAGGGTTTTCCACGTAGCTCTAAAGATATCGTCAGAGCTAGAGTCACTAATATAATTACAAATTTTTTAACTAATCTAACAGCAGTTACGCTGGGTTTGATGTTTTCAATAAAACGAGATCGTTCCTTAAGAACCATCCCGATATCCTTATCACTAAAGCAGACAAAGGGTCTGTGACTGTTGCCATCAGCAAAGATAATTACGTTAGCAAATCCAACGTACTGTTGAATGATCAAATGACGTACAAAGAATTGAAGGGTGACCCCACTGGCACCACGCAGAGAAAAAACAATGATTTGATCAAATTGTTATTGAACAACGGTTGCTTTGATGAGCCCACAGCCAGATACCTCACTATGTACAATTCTGTTTCTCCCAAATACTATGGTTTACCCAAAATTCATAAGGATAATGCCCCCTTACGTCCTATTGTTTCCTCAATTAATTCTCTCACCTACAACCTGTCGAAGTTTGTTGCTAATATCTTAGCCCAAGCGTTTACTGACGTTAATGACTATAACACTAAAGATTCTTTCACTTTTGCTAGTGTTATTAACAATTTTCAACTCCCTCAAGGATTTGTGGTGATCTCTCTAGATGTTGTGTCACTTTTCACCAATATCCCCCTTGAATTGGTCATTTCGACTATTGATTCCAAATGGGACTGCATTAGCAGTGTCTGCAGTTTTCCTAAGGACCTTTTCCTTATGACTATCAAGTTCATTTTCAACAATATTACTTTCACTTTTAATAATAAATTTTACATGCAGGTGTTTGGCACCCCCATGGGTTCCCCCCTGAGTCCTATTCTGGCCACTATTGTTTTTGGATCAGCTGTTTGATGACGTCATTCCCAGACTTTCCTTCATTCCTCCGTTTATTAAAAAATATGTCGATGACATTGTTTTAGCTGTCCCTTCTGAACAGACTCAAGCAGTGTTAGATTTGTTTAATAGTTACAACCAGCACATTCAATTTACTTTAGAAATGGAGACTAATAACAGCCTCCCCTTTTTGGATGTGAGGATTATCAGAGATGACAATAATGTCTTGTTATTGGATTGGTTTAGAAAGCCTACCAGCTCTGGTAGATACATCAATTTCTACTCGTCGCACCCGATCAATCAAAAGATCAATATTATCCTGGGGTTAAAGAACCGCATTTTAAAATTAGCTCACCCGCGTTTCCATAATAAGAACTTACATGTCCTCTCTGATATTCTTCGCAATAATGGATACCCCATCAGTTTAATTAATAAATTATTGTTTACTACACCTAATGTGAATAATATAATTAGTAATAATATTGATATTAACAATAGTCATGAAGTCATCAAATACCGCAGATTACCATGGATTGAAGGGCTTACACCTAAGCTGTGTAAGATTTTAAAAACTGAGAATACCCAAATTGCCAAATACAATATAAAAACTGTCGCGTCCTTATTTTCCAGGCTGAAGGACAAAACTCCTGTGTTGTGCAATTCTAACGTGATTTTTTCGATTCCTTGTGGAGGATGTGATAAGGTTTATATCGGTCAAACAGCTCAATGGCTGAAATCTAGAATTGCAAAACACAGAAGTGACTGCAGGTTGGAAAAAGACACGAGTGCTCTGGCCACACATAGCAAGGAGGCTGGTCATTTGTTTAACTTTAATCAAGTAAAGATTCTTGATCAGGAATCTAAATACAGAAGCAGACTTTTCCTTGAAATGACTCATATTGTTTGTAACCCACTTAGCATAAATTTTAGAACTGATATTGATAACTTAAGTAGTATCTATTCGTATTTACTCAATTTTAATAATATACATAATGTTAATCATACAGTTACTGCTGTTGATTTGGATTAATTTGTTTAAAAAATCGGTTGTCTAGTTTTCATTTCATTTTGTGAATTTTTGGCGGTTTTTGAATTTCCCGCCTTCTTGTCATGTTATTTATTTGTGAATAGTTGGTATTAGAACCAACTTCCTGTGATAAGATCTGCACATGGCGACTTAAGTCGTGTTTTAAATTGTTTCAATTTGTTTCAAATTGTTTTAAATTGTTTGTTTGTCTTAACTTATTCTGACACATCTGTGATTATTTGTTAACTTATGGTTAATATGTTAGACCTCGAGTACGCGCTTTGGCGTGATTCCAATGTTAGAACTTTGATTTGTAAGTAAGACCTAACCTAACTTTTATAAATTGTTAACATTGGTTCTTGGAATTCCAGAATCCTGATGAAGAAATAAATTATTTCGAAAGCTTGATTAAAAATCGAATAGTTTCTATTCTTTTTTGCCCCTTGGCCATTAACCCAACATTTGTGTATACCTAACAAGTATTTTGGTCAATACTTCCCCACTGGTTCAATTTATTTTCAAATGCATTGTTTATAACTTGCGCAATTCGATGGACCTGCTGCACCGTGGAATGAGCTCGGCGAAAACCAAACTGATGTTCCGGAATCCAATTTTGTGGTTCGAGGTCCTCATTAATTCTGCGAAGTAATAGTTTTTCTAAAAGTTTGGAAATAACTGGGAGCAAGCTTATAGGACGATAGGAAGCTACATCCGTTGGATCTTTTCCTGGCTTACCAATCATTATGATTTGTGCAACTTTGAGACATTTTGGCCAATATTCAAGCCTCAGTATCGCATTACAGATATAAGTTAATAATACAATGCCCTTTCTTGGAAGTTCGCTTAGCATTTTAGCTGTTATTTGGTCAATACCAGGAGGCTTTTTGGGATTAAGCTTTTTTATTTCAGCAGTTATTTCATTTGGGGTAAGTAGTTTGATTTTACGATGCGGCTCCAGAGGAGTGGATAGATTTTCTTCAACTTCTTCATCTGGTTCATTGTCTAATGGTTGAAAGACTGTGGTCAGATGCTCTGCGAATAGGTTAGCCTTTTCTTTATCACTCTTCGCCCAAGGTTCGGCATTATTTTTTCTTATTGGTGGTACATTTAATTTTGGTTTCCTGGAGTTTTTGATTGGTTTCCATATAGAATTATCAGTTCTAGTTAGTTTGGATATATATTCTTCAAATTGCTCATTTCTTACTTCCCTAAGTTTTGCCTTCAATTTATTACTCAGGTGGTTGTAAGCGTTTTTGTCGGCGGGTGTATGACTTCGTTGCCACTTTGCTCTAGCACGTCTTTTTTCTGCAATCATTCTTTTAATTTCTAGTGGTATGTCGTTATTTAATTTCTTTTGAGGAACTTTTGGTGTCGCTTGCTGTACCGCTTGTTATAGTTTTGTTATTAGTTCTTCTGCAACCATTTCTATTTCTTCAGGCTCTTTGAGTCGAATTTTTAAGTCTATGTTCTCACTTAGTGTCTTACGATAATCATCCCAATTTGTTCTACTATTGTGTAACCTTGGTGTGGGGTTTTTGGATATAACAGTTGTGCCCACAGTTATTAAGATAGGGGAATGGTCAGATGATAAGTCAAAGCTGGGTACTACTTCCGTAAATGCCGGATCGATTCCGTTAGCAACAAAGAAGTCCAATAGGTCAGGTACCTTGTTTGGATCTGTAGGCCAATAGGTTGGTGTGCCTGTTGAGATGATTGAGTATCTGTTGTCCGTACTATATATAGTACAAATGAAATTAGAGCCCCAAATGACCTACATTGCAAAGACAATTACAATTTTCAAAATTGTTTATACAAAAGAGTGTAATTGAACATTTATTTACTACTTATAAAATCAAAATTGGTTGCTAATTTATATATGTAATTAACCTACCTTGCAAACCGTATACCGTATTCTGACATTTTCAAAATATTTCACAATTTAAGGAATCACTAGAAACTCATTCACTGCCAAGGCTTTATTTATTGCATCCAACTGCTACAACAGTTAACCAAGGACTATATCTAGCCCATTACATTACCCCTACATGTACAAGTTTCGACAGGTTATAACTTCTTAGTGGTGTACTATTTATAGTACGGTGGGCATATCTAGGTTAATTGTTCCTACGTTTTCCTGCGGGACGATACCATACGACGTCCCCTACGGCAGCCATATACCGGCCCACACCAAGTTGTTGCCCATCCCAACAACAAAACTATAAACATTTACATTAATGTTACATGGCCGAAACACCAACGTTTGCGTTGACCGGCTAAAAGCAGCATTCATCGCCTTCGCGCAACGCCATTCAGTTTCCTGAAGTGCCAAACCAACAGTTCAGAACCAAAACGAAATCAGGCAGGATAGTTAAACTGCCAGTTCGTTTTGCAAGTATTGACGTTTCACTGGGGAGGGGGTGATGTGTCGGCTTGCAATATTTGAACTTCGCAGCATTGCGTTCAAGAAAATGCTACAGCAAGCCCTGGATACACGAAAAAACATTCGCGTGAAATTGTTTGATAGCAACCCACGCCGTAAAAACGTCACCGCGTTTCTTAATGTTTTTGGTGTAATTATTTTTGTTAACTCTTACGATTACGATACGAACTAATAACGAGTTTCAATAAAATCCCCAGTCCTGATAAGAGACACTGCCTCGCTAATCAAACAGTATGTGGTCTAAAATAAACTACTCACTGTTACTCTCGGCGGTTACGTCTATTACTGAATTTATATTATCAAAATTGCTTTCATTAAAAACACCCTCTCATTAGAAAAGAAACATAATAGGAAGGAGGTACACTTTAGCAGTTTTTTATTTAATATATTTATTAAAGTTTATAAACTTATTTCAAATCTAAACATTTCATTGGCAAAAATGGCGGGGCTTGCCAAAACAGGTCGCCATTACATACTAATTTTGAAAAATGTTTATAGGAAAATCTCCGAATTTTGTATTTATTACAACTTCACAATAAGTTAGAGATTAGTCAATATGCCATTTATCATACATTTTATAGTTCCATCAAACCGATTACCATCTTAAATTCGAACGATTGGAATTGGCTAGTTACAATAAAGTTTTTTTGAAAGAAGCCTCGATTATTACATTTAAGTATAATCGAACTACAGCAGTGGCAAATGGATCTTTTACACTTATCCGTGATCTTGGTAACGACTTGGTGATAAGATTAAATATTAGCATCTTGCAACTATTGGTTTGCTTCTAATCAACATTTTGTTACAGGTTGTAATACATGCATACAAATTTATGAGTAACGAATATCGACATTTCCCGCACACTTTGCTCTCAATGGTTGTAAAGCTTTAGCTGCGAATTCTTTTGGTTTACAGTCATTAATGACATGTGGAAATTTTACTGGGTGCCCAGTAATGAAGGTATTTTTACATAAAACCAACACAACATCTGTGTACAACTTTGGTTTATAATTGTGGTGTATTTAGTATATGTAATTGGCAATGCTGGTTAGGTTAAGTTGGCTAAGTTGGTCGTTCTGACACATTGGATAATACCTATGTTCGGTAAGAATGTAATGTACACGTGTGCACTTAGACGTGATTAAAGTGGTTATACAAGGTGTGTGTTTAATTCAATAATTCAATAAGTATAGATACGTAAACAGGCAACGTAAGAGCAGTTTACAACATTGGCGACGAGAATTCGAGCTCACGAGGGGAGGTGAAAGAAGATAAGTCCGCAGCGGCATCAAGAAAGGAAAAATGGCGTCCCTAGGTACAGTCGAAGAATTCAATTCAAGTATTCCAGCAGGCTGGGAAGTGTATTCCCAAAGACTTAATTTCTATTTGCAAGCAAACGCAATCACTGAAGACGACCGAAAACGCGCGGTATTTCTGAGTGTTTGTGGAAATAATACTTTTGAAATTGCCCGTTCATTGTGCCATCCAAATTCGCTGGAGGACACAACGTACGTACGAATTATCCAGTTGCTAAGTGCACATTTCAATCCGAAACCGTCTGAAATCGTACAACGATTTTTGTTTAATAAGAGAGACCAGAAGCCGGGGGAAAGTATAGCGGCCTACATCGCTGAATTAAGAAGATTGGCAGGATTATGTAATTACGGAGATAATCTAGAAACGATGTTGCGAGACAGAGTTGTTTGCGGCATACGGGATGAAGTCCTTCAAAGGAAGCTTTTGTACGAAGAATCACTAACCTTCAAAAAGACGGTGGACAC
>JABXWE010003799.1:0-32309 GCA_014611495.1 Limonius californicus
TATATATATATATATAAAACCTTTGAGAAATTTCATAATAATAATAAACATCAAACACAACTTCAAGTGTAAATTAACATTTAAGAAACAAATTAAACGACATAAGATTTAAATCGTACTGTAAAGAAACTTACTAGCATTATATCTACGATAAAGCAACTACCCTACTATTAAGTTCATTTAGTAATTTCAATTTAAAACAATCACAAAACGAAAGTTAATTCAGAAAATTAAATGATACTTTTAGTTGAATATTAACCATTAGACCGCAATAATTTAAGGCGCGAAAATTAAATTTGACGTTTTAAGGTACTCGAGCGACGCTGCTGCCATCTAGCGGCCAACATTTCGTTACGCCGATATCAAACTCAAGTGACATCACCATACAAAGGGGGTGGAGTTTGGTTTCCATGCATCTTGATTTAAGCTTATACAAAAAGTCTCCAACATACTGCTGCACGTCTCTGTATAATAAACTGCCTAGAAATCTTAAAAATATCATAAATGAAAAGACGTTTGATGGACAGTTCAAAACTTTTTTAACGGAAAATGCCTTCTATACTTTAGAAGAGTATTTAAACCTTAGAAATAAATAAACATTATATTAGATTAGTGTATTTTTTACTTTATTATTTATTTAATAAATATTTGACAGTTATAGAGGTGTCAAATAATTAATTTTGAAAAATGGCAAAAATGGTTTTGTCGCAAGATAAAAGACTGTGATAATTGCATTGGTTTATATTAGTTACATTTACTACATATTTAAATTTCCCGCCGTACAACACGCGTGAGCGCATGCGTAGATTGCATAAGGGTACAGAGAAAGATGGTAGATATGATTTATTGGTATTAAGAAGAGAAGGAACAAAAATAGTTTGTCTGTGATATCTTTACAACACACTTTACAATCTGTTGTCATATCCATGTAAATGTGTATGATCTAAGGATTTACCTGACGATCGCCGTTTAAATTTCGGTAGATCGCGACGAATTTTAAATACCTACCTCGTATACTGGGACAGATTAATTACCACAGGCATCAGACAAGGGGATTCGCTGAGTCCATTCTTATTTAATAATATAATGAACGAGATAATGGATAGCCTCCCAAAACAAAGGACACAAAATAACAAATACTACTGTGAATGTAGTAGGGACGCTTTGCAGATGATGTCGCTGTTCTTGCCAACAATGATCACAATAAATTTACAAATGCTTTTTTACCGGTTTAATGTCACTGCTAAAATTTTTAATATGTCCATAAACACAGGGAAAACAAAATGTAGAACAATATCTATCATCAATTAGATGCAAACTAGAAGTAAAAGGTGCAATTATAGAACAGGTTGTAAAATTCAATTACCTAGGCACCGTACAAAGCAGCCAATGGGGAAGCCGTAAACCGACCATGGCGGACAGGCAGTTTCCGGCGACGCGACCCTCGATCAGTACCGTTGGTGACAGGTTCGGAATGTAACGAGTCTGCGCATGTATACCTTTTCTTTGTGTCCGTCATTAAATTGTGTATGTCTTGATTTGTTAATAAATAGTCATCATAATTATACGTGAGTGTTATTACTAATTTAATACCACATTGGTGACTCCGAGTAAAAATTAGTGAACATCTGAGTTAAATTGGAAGAGAAACATGTCCGATCCACCCGCAGAAGTCGAACAGACATCAGCTGACGATGCACAAGTGGCCGAAGTTCGGCAAGTCAAACTTCCACCGTTTTGGTACATAAATCCAACCCTTTAGTTCGTGCAAGTTGAGGCACAATTTCACGCGTATGCAGTGCGATCAGATACTAGTAAGTACTTTACAGTTATAAGTGCGCTGGACAGTGCGGTCTTACAGCAAATTTCGGACGTTATTATCGCTCCACCCGAGAAGGGCAAATATGAGTGCCTTAAGCAAAACCTAATAGCACGTTTTACAGACTCGGAAGAAAAACAGTTACGGCGGGTGTTAACGGAAATAGATTTAAGCGACAAAACACCTTGTCATTTATTGCGCGAAATGAAAGTACTAGCCCGTAACAAAATTAGTGACGAAGCTCTAAGAACATTATGGCTTCAAAGACTTCCGCCAGCATCACAATTAATTTTAAGTGCTAGTGAAGGTTCGGGATTAGACAAAATGGCCGCCGTAGCAGATAAAATCGCGCAAGTGAACCTAAGCACCGGTCCATGCATCGCCGCCATTGCTAACCAATCGTCCGCGCCGATACCGACACCTGTCGTCAATAACGCGAACGCAAGCGCCCTCTCTGTCGCGTGGGTAACTACTCCAGATGTTTCAACTTCGGCTATCGCTGCACTTGAACAACAGTTGGCAGCACTAACCAAGCTTGTGGAGCAATTGGGACGCGATAAACGCCCTCAATGTCGTTTTCGCAGTCGCTCGCGATCGAGGAATGCCAATAGCGGTGGTATTTGCTTCTACCACAGAAGATTTGGTAGCAACGCAAGGAAGTGCACGAAACCTTGTAGTTATTCCACTCCGGAAAACTAGTGCAACCGTCGCTGCTGGAGACGTTCAACGACGACGTGTATTCCATATGATTCACCTTGTATCACATCCTGGCAAACGCTCCATTTTACGTTAGATTTCCGGAAATGTTGTTCGGGCAGGAATGAAGAAAGACGTCACCGAATGAGTCCGTACGTGTATTGCTTGCCAGCGTTCCAAAGTACACCGACACATGAAAAATCCACCAGGGAACTTCCCACTTCCAAATAGCCGATTCGAACACGTACATTTGGATTTAGTTGGCCCACTCCCACAATCAGAAAACTTCCGGTACTGCCTTACCATGATAGACCGTTTTTCGAGATGGCCAGAAGCAGTTCCTCTTGTAGATATCACCAGCAAAACAGTTGCCACTGCCTTCTACAACCACTGGATAGCTCGATTTGGTGCACCACGAACAATCACCACAGATCAAGGTAGGGAATTTGAAGCGTCCCGTGTAACAGATCTTTCAAATATGTTAGGAATCAAACGCACGAGGACTGCGGCGTACCACCCTCAAAGTAATGGTATGGTGGAACGATAACATCGCACACTTAAAGCAGCCATCATATGCCACCAAACTGACAAATGGACAGAGGTGCTACCCACCGTCTCATTAGGACTTCGAGCAACCTACAAAGAATGCCTCAAGGCAGCACCTGCAGAGCTAGTCTACGGAACAACCCTCCGCTTACCCGGAGAACTATTTCTTAACCAGAATACTTCCAGTGACCCAGCCAGCTTTGCAGCAATCCTCCGTCAGCAAATGCGGGAACTAAAGGCCGTACCAATAAACCACCACAACGCAAAAACTGTGTTTGTGCACCCAGACCTTGCTACTGCCACATATGTGTTTCTACGCGATGACACCGTCCGCCGTCCACTTCAGCATCCCTATACAGGACCTCATGAAGTCATCGCCCGAGTAAACACCAAAGTTTACAAGATACTTTGCAATGGTAGCACCAAAGTCGTTTCAACCAATCGATTGAAACCCGCATTTTTAGTCCACCAACACCACCATCAATATGCTACGCACACGAGATTAGGCAGGACAACAAAACGACCCCTACGATTCTCCGCAACTTAGCCGTTTCACTGGAAAGGGGGTGATGTGCCGATCCCAGGCTTTTTAAGTTTCGCGGTTGTATAGAACGTTCCAGAACATTCTACGGAAAGGCAATCGAACGAAGCAGCCAATGGGGAAGCCGTAAACCGACCATGGCGGACAGGCAGTTTCCGGCGACACGACCCTCGACCAGTACCGTTGGTGACAGGTCCGGAATGTTACGAGTCTGCGTCATTAAATTGTGTATGTTTTGATTTGTTAATAAATAGTCGTCATAATTATACATGAGTGTTATTACTAATTTAATACCACAACCTAAATATGCGCAATACTCATAAAAAAAATTCCATTTTCAAGGTTCAACGCACTAGTTTCATGTCCTGTGCGTACTGGGTATTCTCAATATTGACTAACTGACAACTACCAATATTTGTATTCCTCAATCAGTTTCCGCAATATATACAGCATGTGATCCTTATCGTTTGCTTTAACAACCTGATCGTTGAATAATTGAAAGGTTACACCTGTTATTAGTTCAATACCCATGTCATGAACCTTATTTTTTCATTATCAGCGCTATTGCTAAATACAGGGTGTTGATAAATACATGTTACAAATTTACAGAATACGTAGGGGATTAAAAATAGACCAACTTTTGATAAGAAACTCATCTCCGGAAACGCACCGTTTGGGAGGACTTAGGAGTAACTTTCATAACAATTTTATGTTATTCATCAACGCTACAATAAACTGCTAAAAATGACGACTACCAACTTTGATGCAAGCATTGCAGCTACGACAATGCTAAAAAATTAGATCCCATAACAAAGTATATAAGTTGACTACCCCTGCTCTATATACAGGGTGTCCTTTAAATACCTTAAAAGCTTCAGGTAGCACTCTTCTGTAAGAAATACAGTCCTCAAAAACACTAACACGAACTTCCTATAGTACTTAGTTTCCTCACACGAGACACTTAAAGAATATTATACTTGGCAATGTTGACGATGTCTTTGGATTTATGGAGAATTTAATTAGTAGGCCGACATTACATGAAGCATTTTGACAAATGTCGAAAAACAAATTTTCTACTTTTCATCACAATACCATGGCCTTGCACTGTTGTCAAATGTCGTATTTACGAAATTTATCATTTTTAACAGTACTTCCAGAAGAGCAACTAGAGCGTCAACTCAATATTAATCTTTACATAATCAAGTGGCAGTCAGTCACTTATCGGCAGATACGTGCAACATTAAAGTTCTCGTTATTGTTTCCATGAAATTCTGTTTTAAAGATATGGACTTTAACACTCTCGTACAAGAAAACTAAGCTCCAAATACCTACTTTTTTTGAAGATTTGTATTAAGCACTCATAAAGGAAAAATTCTACCTGAAGCTTTTAAGGCATTTAAAGGACACCCTGTATATATATATATATATATATATAAAACCTTTGAGAAATTTCATAATAATAATAAACATCAAACACAACTTCAAGTGTAAATTAACATTTAAGAAACAAATTAAACGACATAAGATTTAAATCGTACTGTAAAGAAACTTACTAGCATTATATCTACGATAAAGCAACTACCCTACTATTAAGTTCATTTAGTAATTTCAATTTAAAACAATCACAAAACGAATTTTCCAAACAACGGTAACCTACTTAACATTTTTCTTTCAGTTTAGTTCCCCTAAACGTGTTTAAAAAGAAAACCCTACATCCTACAAGGTTTTTTTTCGAGATAGCATTAAATTCATATCTTTTTCTGCTGAAGACAATCTTGTTACGCAACAGAGGGTTGCATTTATATATCTGTATTATATCCATTATTAAATTGCAATTTCGTAATGGCACAGCCCAGCCAATATCTTTCCATTTGTGGAATTCATGATGTTCACGGTGCTTCAGATATGAAGCGCCAAATGCACCCTACCGTGAACACACTGAATATATGATAAATGTACTTGCTGACGTTCGGCGGTATTCATGTGAATTGGGCTTAAGTTATCAGGGAAATTGTGAATAGCGAACCATTGTTGACGGTAAGTTGCGGAGTTTGCCGATTTGTACTGTCACAGACCCTGAAACATGTAACTGAAAAATTGAATGTGCCTGACACTGAACATTTTATCACATTATAATATCCGCCCGCTTATGAAAGCATTTATTAGCAGACAAAATCCTGGGTAATATTTTTGGATATAATCCAGTTCACATTCGTAACATGCTCTATAAAGCTAGTATCAGAGAAGAAACCAATATATAGCTCTTAACTTAGTCCAACAAAGTCATAAAATACAAGAAACTGAAATATTGACAGTAAGGTAGTAAATCGGACTGCAGAACACATGTAGGGCTGGTGAAGGGGGTAGCAGGCAACATAAAGGTCGCATGACATCTAACTTTATTACGAAGGGGTTTTTCAACAGGAAAGAACAGCTCATAGCAAGTGCATCATCCGTTAAAGAGTTACAGCTATTTCCTGGACGGCTCGTCCGTAACCAATTTGATAAATGTTTTCTATTTTTATTACGTGCAATTGCAAATATAATCAGTTCCCTAATCATATTTCCTGTAAAATATTTATTCATATTAAAAATATTCTTGAAGAAATAGTAGATCCGGAAGTAATTCAAGTTCGTACATCATTTCTACGCAAATATGCTACGTTACATTTAAGTTTATATACTCTGAAGAAAAAATACACTGCCTACGCCTATGAGTTTCAGGACAAAAAGATACAAAATTTATGACCGATAACTTTTTTGGTGCTGGGGTTGTTCCATACGAGCAACAAATAACGATGTCGGGAAATTGTACTTCCTATATTGACATCATGTTTAATGGCGCTTGATTTTTTCAAACATGAAATGTATAAGCCATACTTTTCAGAAATATACAAATAAATATCAAAACATATTACAAGGCGGTTTAGGGTCAAACGGCACTACTTGCATCACAAACACTACCAATCGGTTACCTTAAGAAACTAAAAACGGGTACACTTAAACTGCACACAACAATGTTCAACGCTCTAATACCGCATGAATAAGAATGTTTTCCATGAAGGTCCGCCGTGGAAATCAAAATGTATGGTTTTAATTACGGCAAGCTTATACAATTATTAGTAGTTGGTAATAATCAAATTGTGAAGCTTTAATTAGTTATTACATTCACCTAAAATTGTATTCACTAAAAAGCACACAATGTTTATGATTGTGCTTATTTACAGAATAGTCAGTTTTGGCAGAACTGCCCTGAAATAACTTTCTTTGAACCTTACTTCTACAGTGCTGTAAATGTATTTCTAAGCACAGATAGTGTATCGCCTAAATCTAGAAGTGGTAAGTAAACTATTTATGCTGAAGATATCGCTGAATATGTAAGGTAGCGTATAGACAACATATGAATTACATCTTTAAAAAACTTTTACATGAAATCCATAGAATTTGCCAAAAATTTTTCTTTTAACCATACAAAATGTAGGTTTTTCAACACATTACATATTGATTTTCAATTAATTATCTGATTTATCATATTATCTAAATTTTAATATTAAAAGTTTATAAAAATAATATTAAAACTCACAAATAATGAGAATGTGTAATGGTGACAGTAATTCTTCCAATATTTTTTGTGTTTCTGTTACAAGGGGAGATGTTCCACCAAGATTTTAAATGTGTTAATAAACCAGGTCCACGCACCCAATGAACTGCAACTTGGCTGCGTTCAATAGAACGGTATCGATTCATGCCATCCAAGAACTGAAGAACGTGATTACACTTGAACATACTAATATCACTTGCCGGTACTGCGATAATATGACTATTTAATAATATGAAAATACGTATAAATTTGTGTTTGCAAATTAATAAAGTTTACACAAATTATATGAAACCGAAACAGCTCATATAATCTATTTCAATTTATTTGATTGATTTATTACTGTTTATTAAATTGGAACGCTTACAGTGCTTAGTATTTCCTATATAAATTAATTTCTATTTGGTAACCATAACTAATATAACCTCGTTGTATTATAAGGATACATATAGATATTGCGTTTTTAAAAAGAACATTAAGTTAATTTACAATTTAGTTGCAGACGTAAAACCTCCTTTCCCTGAATTGAAATAAGCTTAGTGGTGGATTATGTTTACTCTCCAAGTCAAAACTCCTAGGAATATTCTTGTCCTCTGATTCAGATCAATAAAAAGCCACATTTTTCTATAACTGTACCTCCAGGTTTTAGATTTCATGAGTATTTTGTTAAATACTACATTTTTGGATATGTAAACAAATAATAGTCAATGGAATAGTATTAATGTATTTTATAGGTATGCTACAACATCTAATACTTTAACGTCACCAAACAGCTGCGGGCGATCTTAATACCATATCCTTCCTACTGGACAATTTTTAGAAGTTGTGACAAATCGCATGCTGCAGCCTCTATAAGAATGTTGCTCAAGAAAGAGTCTATCGGTCAAGCTAGCAAAGACCTCCGCAATAGCGTTTACGCGAAAAAGAAACCTCCCTAGTTTCAGAGCACTGCTGATCTACACAGCATGTGAGCAAAAACTCCAAAGAGTCTCGGAAGTGAAGCATTTGGGGTCGCTTTAGTCACAAACTGACGTTCAATCCCTATTTGGAAAGATTTGCAATCAAGGATACAAGGGCCATAGAAGCCTGTAAAAGTATGGTTGAAGAAACATAGGGCCCGAAACCAACAGTGGTCCGTGGTTGTACACCAAGATGGTGCTACCAACTCATACTTATGCTTCTCTGATCTGGTGTCATAAGGCCAGGAACAAAGGAGTACAAAACAAAATCCGGAAGTTGCAGAGGTTAACTTGTTGTTTGGGTTTAACAGGGGCGATGACCTTAACGTCCCCTTCATCAGTAGAGACATTGTTGGCTTTTTCCATTACACTTAGTAGTGTAATTGCAAGCTCTTCTGTAAGCCTACAGAATGCAAGCGAGTGATCACAGGAGGCTCTTCCATAAAAAAGGAGTCCATACCGAGATCGTCAAAATAATAAACAAAAAGCCACTAGTTAGTAGATACTCTAGTAGAACCAGCACTTTTTTCGACTTCGGTAAGCTTTTTAGGGTAGTGATACCTAAAAAAGGCGAAGAAGTGAGAAAACAAACGATGAAAAGTCGTCCAGGCTCCACCTGATATACGGATGAATGCAAAACGGCTACCATATTAGAAGCGAGTATTTTTGAAGCAGGTATGGGGAAAAGCATTAGCATAAACTTGGGCTGCTTTACTGCCGTCTTTGAAGAGAAATACTTGCAATAGCGACCTGCGTGCATCGTGCTTCAGAAAGCCTATGCATACGGACAAATCAACATCATGTCGGACAATCAAGTGGCACTTAAAGCTCTTGAGGAGGTAGTAATACAATCTCGGGTGGTTTCTTTAAATGTCTGGAAATACTGGTTACAGAGGCATAATAACAAGAGAGTAGCTCTGCAATGGGTACCAGGAAGAATATGAAGGTATTGAAACGGCAGACTAACTGACCGATCAGGGGACAGATGAACCTGGAAGTTTACGGGCTCGGGTAATAGGGGATTTTCGTGAAGAACTTGTTCAGGAAAATAAACAGAAGAAATTTTGCAACAGAGAAGGGAAGGACTGAGACAAATCACAGAACTGATCATAGAACACTGCTTTGTCAAGAGGAACCTCAGCAAAACTGGGGTAGAAAAAAACTCCACCTGTAAATTTTGCTATCAAGAAGAGGAAATACCACAGCATATTCTCTGTGAATGTATGGCTCTGGGTGTCAGGCCATACCAACACTTCGGAGTGCAGTTCACGGAACTTGAAGGTAAATACGCTCATTAACAATAACCTTAAAATTATTAATAGTACCGACTTAATAATGTAACATATCAATAAGCCAATAGAGCTTCAGTGCTGCAAGCTTTGCAGTACATTCAATGAGAATAATATCCATTAGGCATTTGCAAACTAACAGATTTTCTGCGTTCTTGTAAGTAGAAAACATTACGGAAGATAAACTTTCCTTTGACATCTATTAAGTAGTTTTATAAATGTTATAAATGGTATTACTTATGTAAATACACATTATTATTACCGGCGCCGGTAGCTCGGATAGGTTGGCCGTATGCCTTTCACGCAGCTGTCCCGGGTTCGAATCCGGACGCCGAGGTCGGTGGTTTTTTTCTGAGCGATAAAAAACGCTAAAACGGCCCTTGTTCTCGGATAGCAAGTAAAATCGTAGGCCCCGTGTCCAAGTGTTGTTGGGCACATCAAAAGAACCCTCAAACAGGCTAAATTTCCAGGTGTGGTAGGATCGCTCCCTGGCGTCGGTGGTTAGCCATAGTAGCAGAAATAGGCCGACGTTAAATAAAAAATAAAACAAACAAACACATTATTATTATATTCTACAGCCAACTTTCATCTACAGTTTTGGTCAGCAATCTCCTGTATTATTTTATTAAGGCACAATCAACAAATTACGACAGCGAAATGTTTTTAAAAGCTTTATTACCAAAAGGAATAAACAGTGTAGCTTAAATTAATTAGTGCACCTTCTTTTTCATATAGTTTCGGGTGTAGAAGTTGTAGAACAGACCCAGATTAATAAATACAACAGGCAGCAGGATGTAGGCTACTAATTTGTTAGCACGGCAACTCGGTAGCAATATTTGCGAAATGTAGATAAATATGATGCATAATTGAATCTGTAACAAAAAAATTAAATGTAGCGCAATCACCACGCTTCCACATTTAATTCTTACCATTTGAACCAATGTTATTTTGGGTTTTAGTGGTTCAAGTTTTTTCCTCATTTCCAGTCCAAACCCAGACAAAAAGTAATAGGAGTACATTACCACGTGAACAAGAGAATTTAATATTGCAGTAAATGAAATCATTCCTCCTGCAATTATAAAAATTGTTAAATAGGCACTACAGTATAAATTACCACATATCACTTATTTTGTGTTTCTTTATTATTCGGTATTTATATTGACAATTATTACAGTAAGAAAAATAGAAAATTATACTATTGTGATTTTATTAACTATATCTATAACGAAAATTAGTATTATTACAACTTCTAGACTATTACTTTTTAAAGTATAATTAAGCTGTTTTAAACTACTATTAATACTATGGCAAAAACAATGGAATACTATTTACCCGCATGATATTTTACACCAAGCCAACACACAGCAAACGCTGAAGAATGATGATAGACATGCAAGAAGGAAACTTGGTTGTACTTTTTTCTCATCAGGAAAAAGAACGTTTCAACAAATTCTGCCAGTTTTATTATCAGCATCCACCACATAAAACTTGCCATTCGCAAAGCTAATTTGTCTTCGGAATAATCGACCAATTGACAACCGAACGTGTAATGCGTTGTCCATCCAGAAGTTGATAGCTGAATTGGTAAACGTACAGAATTTATGATTAACTACTTAATATTAAATGCCATTAACTATAATGTAAGTAATAAATATCGCCATCAGCTACTGTTTTCATGCTGTACCCGTATTCTTCTTAAATCGAGGAGTTTTTTAAATGTTTTCGGTAATGAAGTATAAATTACATTAGTAGTTCTAAAATTATTATTACCAGTATTCGTTTTATCTTTCACATGGAGAGTTTGTAACATATTAAAACATACAATCAAGAAGGTTTTCTTAAGAATAACCTGTCAAGGGAGATTCATACTCATATAAAAATGTTTTAGGATACTCTGCACCTTCATTTACAGGAAAGTCTAGCAAACAATTCTCGCAGTCCAAAAATATCTACATGAAACATTTTTGAGAAACATCGTGATACGGTTTTGGAACGCCAAGATTAAAGGTTTCTGAAATTAGTAAAGCTGTACACATCGAACAGATTCAAGCATTTCATACCTTAGCTGAGAAATTAGGTATGTACAGTGCCACCAAGCAAACAAGTCTCTTGGGTAGGCGTGGTGTGGTGTCGCTGTATTTTAAAGGTACACTCAGCGTCAACAGTACTTTGGCGGTAAATTTAAACGTGTAACATTGTGTATTTGCAAGTTTGTTAATTTTTCTTATGTACCTACGTTCTTATATAATTTTTTTAAAACTGTTAAAAGAAAATTTAGTAGACAAATTAGAAGAAATGGATTCTACAAATAAATACATAAATAGCAAATACCTAATAGGCAAAAAATATATTTTGAGGTTATGCGACAGTTTCATTTTAAAAATACTTTAAATTATCTATAAAATATATGCCTACCTTATTTCGAATAAGACGAACAAAAATAGTCTTAAAAAGACTGATATCTTTCATAAAGATGAATGAAAGCAGAGAAATTTAAGAAACACAAACACGCGATAACCTGACAATTTGCTAGCTACTTTCACTTTTGTCAGGGAAGGTACAACGCCGGCAGAACTTGTAGGTATTGGCTGAAACTTTTACCGCCACGAATTTTTAAAATTAGTTGGCATATTTTCCGATGGACTTGTTTGGTTGGTGGCGCTGTAGAAGCTATCTATCAAAACCCGCCAAAGCCTGTGCCAAGCCAGGTTGTAAAAAGGGTGAGGGAGGGGAGTAACAACCTCGTTAAAAAACCATGGTTCAGCTGGCCCGGCTGATAGCACCATGTAAGAGTTACCATACCATACCAACCCATACCAGGGTTACGGTACTGCTGCCTTGAAGTGAGGCGTTGGTTTCGCTAAAGGCTAGGGGAACAAACCCTCGACCACAAATCACCCGGTCCTCCAGTATAGAGGGTTAAGCTATTGGGCCAGCAACTCAGTACTTGTAAAATGTATTTTTAAAAGCTAAGAATCCCAGCGAACAAAGAAAGAAAGAAAAACGGAGGACCGCCAGTAATAGAAATTAAGACTAAAACATCCCAAAAAATAGAAATGGACAAGACCCACCACAAGAGTGGAAAACCTCATACATAATTTCGATCTACAAGGAAGGTAATAAAAGGTCCTGCCAAAATTATCGCGGGATAAGCATACTACCCACCATAGCCAGAATATTTGGAAGTTAAGAACAAGATAGAAGAACACATGAACGAATTTAATGAGGAACAGAGTGGCTTTAGGGGAAATCGCTCGTGCCTGGGCAACATCCACTGTATAAGACAAATATTATAAAACAACAAAGCCAAACATTTAGAAACCTATGTGACTTTCGTAGATTTAGAAAAAGCCTACAATAGCGTGCCCAGAAATCAGATATAGTAAGCCATGGGGAGAATGGAGATTCAGGAGAAGTGGATTGTCCTGGTAAAAGCCTGGTATCATGATACCAAGGCATACATCAAAATAGGAGGAAAGATTACAAAAAGTATAGAAGTTTCCAAAGGACTATTACTGTTTAATATACAGGGTGAATAAAAAGTAAGGAACATCGATGCTACAGCCTTAAATAATAACTTTACAAAAAAAGTTTCTAACAAAAGTTTCCTATCAAGTTATTTGCCACAATTTGGCGTTCTTCATTTTTTTCGATTGTCATATGTTCTAGCTAAGCCGGCATTGACACTTTTTTTAAATGGCAACCTATACTTTTTATGACATGATCAGTTTAGTGCTTTTTATTCTCTATACAGTCATGAAAAAAATATCATACATTTGCATAAGAAAAATTTCAAGAACAATCACGATAAACATTTATTTTTGTCACTGGCAACATTTTTCATCAGGTACACTTATTGAAAAATACACAAAAGAATTCGAAAAAACTTCCTGACAACTTCCACGACTCTTTTTTTAACAAGTTACATGATGATTACATTAAGTGATAATATCAAGAAGTTATTATCATTGATCGCTTAAAATGAAATGAAATGAATAGTTTTCATCATTTCAAATAATTTAAATGTTTTAAATGTTTTTACTTGCGTTAAAAATACGTTTGGCAATATTGTAAATTTAGATTAAAGGGAAACTGGACAATTATTATCGATTATGCAGGATACAGGACGACCACGAACAACACGCGACGCTGGCCTAGATCAAGAACATGTCGCTGAACATCCTAGCTGCAGTACTAGAGGAATTGCACGATTTCTTAATATTAACAGCAATAAGACAGTTCATCAAGTTTTAAACGACAGCAATCAATACCCCTACAGGTTTAGTAAAGTGCAGCCTTCATTACCTGGGGATTATTTACAAACACTTAATTTTTGCAATTGTTCCTTGGCTAGGATCCATGAACAGGACAGCGATACTTCCACAATATCATTTTGTATGGGGATAAAGCAACATTTAGGACGGAATATTCTATAGCCACAGTTTACACCAGTGGGCACATAAAAATCCCCATAATAGACAACCAATTAGTCATCTATATCATTTCTCACTAAATGTTCGGCTTGGAATAATTAGAACGAGAATAATTGGGCCGCATGTGTTACCCAATAGATTAAATGCCAACAGTTATCTGCATTTTCATAATGAAATACCTCCAGGCTTGTTTGAGGGTATGTCACTAGATATTATACGTAATATGATATACCGGCATCATGGCGCATCAGCCCATTACAGTCTTGAAGTCAGAAGATGGTTAAATGACAACTACCATCAGCACTGGATAGGTGGTCCATAAAATGGGCCCCAAGATCTTCAGATATCAATATTTTGGATCGTTTTGCGTAGAGATTTATAAAAAACTTAGTGTACCAAACGCCACCAGAAACCATGGTAGAGTTAGAACGAAGCATTCGAAATGTCGTTCGGCAAATTACGCCTCAGATGTTACAAAGTATTTACAATTCCATTTCTCTTGTTCCAGTTGCTGCTTGTATCGAAGGAAATGGTGGCTACGTCGAACATTTGCTCTACCATTAATTATTGTATTACTAGTTACATATTAATTGTTCCTTTTGGATTCGTCGACCTTTCCGCGGTATTTGCATTCATCGCGATCCGATTCCCGATGGCCATTTGCATAGTCTAAGCCACAAGATTAACTTAACCTTTTGGTGGCTTACGTACCTTTGCATATTATTTTTATTACTTTGTACTTATTTGTATTTTATGCCGATTTATGCTCCATATTAAACTTCTCATACACCGTTAGCATTTTTGGCGTAGGACAATTTGGTGTTCATTGCTTGTAAAGAATCTGATACAAGATGGATTGGTTGATATCTGTATTTGTAAAATACAAGGTATAAATACATATGAAGTTACTAAGCGTCTGCAAATTTTTTCGTTATAAGATTATTATCATATTTTCTTCCAAGAAAGATTGCACAATAGATTTTACACACTCTGTATACCCAAAAAAAAAACAATACCGAAGGGCTAGCGTCAGCAAATTATTTTACTAAGGGCTCAGTAATCCCAGCAAGAACACTACGACAACCGTTTGATACAATCGTACAAAAATATTCGCAAAACCGACTGGGTTTAACCAAGAAAAAATTATTTCCATCACATTACTCAACAAATACAATTAGAAGTTGTTGCTATATCCACTTTCTGATCTATCTAACTTCTGTATGTTGTCACAGCTGAAAAAATCCCTTCGTGGAAACAAATTTTCGTGAAAAGAAGTTAAAAAGTAATTGAAGAATGTTCTTCAGACTTTGAGGATTCGAAATTTCATGATGTTATAATGGTTCTGAGGAGTCTTTGACCAGCGAAGAGCCGTAGCGATCAGTCGCCGGCTCCAAACACGTTAATTGGATGATGTGGAGAAAGAAGGAACCTTGGTGTAAGTAGATGTAGAATCCGTGCCAAGAATAACGAAGAGTGCTTGAGCAGACCAGGGCCGAACCAGGGCTGTGGTACCATGATGATGATTATGATGAGGATAATGGTTTTGTACCATGTTTGCATCGTTCATAATTATGTTAAAAATTAAAAATATTTTGAAAACAATGTAAACCGTTTTTCTGTTTCATTCCGAGAACCGTTCAACCCTCTTACAATTGTCCCTGTACAAAGGACATCATACCACCCAACTCAGTCAGACTCGCCAGTTATAATACTCCGCCCGTAAAAATCCAGCAAACTACACTAACAAGTTGAACACCGCTGCTCTAGAATTAACACATTCTAGCCGAGTAAGTGCTCGAACGCATGTGTCAAGTCTAAAGCTGTAATCATTTGCCTACTGCCAACTTAACACGCTTGCCACATATTATGAATATTTATAACAACAATCAAGGAGCACTACAAACCCATGATCAAGTAATCAAACCATTTTTAATTTAAAAAAATTTGGAAAATTGAATATCGCAATTGTATAAAATAAATTCTGCCTATACTTACACCGTATACAACCGCCATACACCCTAAGACCTGAAAGACGTTATACATGGCGATGACAGTTTTCAGGTTAAACGGTCTTTTATCAGCCATGTAATATGGTAACATCTTATAAACCATGCATAGATAAAAGGCTATTATTCCAAGTAGCATGAATGGGGATGACATGAGAGGCCAGTTAGCTACTCTTGTATCTAAAAAATATATAAAGGTATAACAAAAAATACACATTAATGTTAAAAGCATACATACCCGCCGTTTGCACAAATATTCTATCATAGTAATCTATTATTACAGACATTGTTGGGTTTGTGTTTCTTTTTCACTGATTATAATTTATCTTAAAATAAAACATGTATGTAGTTATTTTTATAACAAGTGCCGAAAACAATTCATCACATACAAGTGCAGAATTTGACGCACGAGGCCGAAGGCCGAGTGCGGAAATCTGCACGAGTATATGAAATTGTTTTCGGCACGTGATATAAACAACATTTTACCTACAACTGTTCACTGAAAAATTATTATAATGTGATTAAAATTCATAAAAAATTGATACTATCCCATCAAATCGTCATTTTACGACGTTGCTAAGCGCGTTGCTAAGGTTTGTTGATTGCTTCATTGTTCTTGGGCGCCATTAAAAAAACGCATTATTAATTCATTTCTGTAATTCAATTTGACATTTCTGTAAACAAAAAACACATGTGTTTTTTGGAAACCGCGAATGCACAAGTGCGTTAAATGTCTCCTTCCCAACCGTTGTCAAGGCTATTTTAGTTACGTAATAATAATAAAATCAAACAGTTGTAGGTAAAATTAATTAATCGGCTAATAACAAAGTTCAGCGTTGCGGATTCAATTTTTTTATTACTTAATGTCATAAATAAAACTGCATTATACTTACAATACCCCAAAAAATCTTTTCTGCAGCAAGTGCTATCCCTATCTTCAACTACACGCCTATTGTATTAGAAAATCTGTAACATAGAGAAGATTGTACGTATTTTCCATAAATTTTATAATCCTGTGTCAATGCTTAAACAGTGAACACACGAGAGTTAACATAGATATACTGTTCCTGGTCCTGTTGATTATACCACAGTTTATTGGGTAATCTAAAAATAATAAATAAGGTACGTCGTGATATAAGATAAATAGTTAATGGGTCCAGAACATTCAAAAATACACACGTTCATGAGCGTTTTCCTGAGAAGGGAGATAATTATATACCACTTTTAAATTTGAAGTTACACAATTCAGACTAAAATTTTACGCACATTATCAGAATGTAATTCTTCTGGCCTTTCATCTCGATATTAATATGAATTTTAAAATCTAGGCTGTTAGCTAAGTGAAGTAAGTCGACTAGATACACATATATTCACAACTTTTTCGTCGAGGCCCTTGTATATTTTTGTATTTTCCGTTCCTCTGATATTTCTCTACGTAAGCATATGACTGAACGCCTAAATGCTCGCTTCCCCATCAACCTACAATTTCCATGCAAACAGTATATCATTATTCCAACAACAATATAATTTAAAATAGCTTAATAGGATTAGATCTGTGTTTCCCCTTCCGACCTTCACCTTGGCGTAGCATAACAATGTCTTCATTGTTGCCATAGAAATGGCTAAGGCAGAAGTTCCTCAGTTTAATGCAAATTAATTAACCAATAAACAATTAATCAAAGTTGTGTACTTTGTAAATGTGTGCAACTACTAACTAATCATGTAAATGGATATTCTTTTCAAGCTTATGTCAGCATTCGGCGAGAGTTGTATTGGAAATTGTGGCTCGTAGTAAATTAAATACAGAATAAATATATAGATTCATCAATTACGTGTAACAACAAGTGGATTAACTAAAGGACCGTAGACCGTATCATCGTTAAAGGAAAACTCAATTCCGTGTGAAGTTTCTTCTCAACAATTACACCTACCTACCATAGAAGATGAATTTCTAGTATTTTTCTTTTTCTGTATCAAATGGAAAATACTGATACCATATACCAAGAAGTAACAATTTTTAATTTATTCTATATTTACATAGGCTACAGTACTTATTTACACTTATTTTATAGAAACAGCAGCAAAATTTATAGCTAATAAGCGTTCAGAAAATATTGTAAAAACTAACAAAAATTGATTAGTATGATTTCCTATCAAAGCAAACATGTCGAATGCTTGAATGTATGGATGAAATTGAATAAATGAGAAATCAAACAAGCTATTGAGTAAACCAGCAATAAATACAAGCCAAACTCGAGGGCTACGGACCACAATTTCTTGGGAAGCATGTTTTGAAGTTGACATTTATAAAGATTATATTAATATTTGCAGTCAAAAATAATTTATCTACTTATGTATGACTTGTTTTTCTAGAATGTCCGACAACTGATGAAGATCCGAGATTCAAGATGTTATATCTAAATAAATGTTTTATTTGTAGAGATTATTTTGCTAATGAAAGACAGCTGCTAATTAAGTATCAGTAATACAACTGTGCTGTTTGGATCAGTAGAAAACTATATGGCTTGAAGTTAACTATTTAAAATCAATAAAGAAGTATAATACTTATGCAGATAAAACTATTAATTATCTTAATGTCAGTTTCACAAATTATTATTCAGATTTGCATCTCTGCTCATGATATAGAAGACACAGGCCCACATATTCCAATATGTAATCTTTACATTTTTATAAATATTTGTAGTCAATACACCATTCAAAATATATTTTCCTGTATTTTTAAGTTAAAACTTTAGAGCGTCGCCACTGCTTTACTAGGTAATCGTGTCAGAAAAACCTATGCAAATTTTATGATTTTAGATACTGGCTTCGATTTACAAGTGCGCGGACTTAATACACATGAAAACCTTGAGTGTAGTAATAAAAATGTAAAATTTTGCTGTAAAATAAACATTAAAAGTTTGAAAAGGTGTAATGTAATAAATAATGTTTGCACAGTGAGAAGGAAATATTTAGATTAACAAAAATAATCTCACTAAGAAAATGAAAACAGTAAATAAAATCCGTATGATAAAATAAGGCCGAATATCGCAGGAGAAGCTTCAGTGGTAACGCCAATCACAAAAGACAAGTCAATTAAAAAATCACTCCAAGAAATTTGAAATATAGACAACCCAACCAACAGACGAACCACCAGTATCACACAAAAATGGAAAGCATAGCATCAGCGATAGTAAAAAAATTAAACAAAAATTTAGCTAAAGAATTAACTTAAAACATATACACGAACATAAATGAAAAGTTTGAGACAATAAGTACTGGCAACGGGAAGATCACAAAGAAAGTGGAACAACAGGAGATGAGAATAGATGGATTACGCCAGTGGTGTAAAACAAGCGGCCCGCAAGATCGGCCCGTGGCTCGAAGCTTGAAATAGATTTTATTAAAATAATAAAATGGAATTAAACCAAATATGATAGACATTACAATGCAGATTATAGTACTATCTTGCAGGAAACACAGTTATGGTCACTGGTATATTCCCCGTTGCCGATAAGGAACCAACCATGTGATTATATTGTTGTCATGGCAATAAATTTTAAACTCTAGAGTTAATATTTTGTTCTCACTTTTATGTGGGGCTGCATTTAAGTTAAAACTTGGAATAAAAGTCAACAACTAAAAAATTGTGATTTGGTTTCTCCTACTTCAGGTATTCAAGAATTACTATTTAAATTTCTAAACCGATTAAAAGGATTCAAGGCATCTGAAAATAGATTTTTACTATTTAGTGCTACGTTTTCTTTTAACGTCGGAAAATTAATTGAAATCCAGTGCAACACGGTGCTAAAAGGAAAGTACAATTAAGTTAATATTCCAAATTTTTATTGTACTTGCCAAAACACTTAATCGAAATGCTTGCATGTATGTTTGCTGCAAGAACCTTGGCAATGTTTGGTAGTACAGACCAGGGGTGAGTATGAAAAGTCTTGCAGGAAGGCAATTTGAGTGCTTAAAAAATGAAACACATCAAGCTTGTGAAATACATGTTGGTGCCCTGTATAACGGACGACCATGTTGACCATGCTTCTACCTCCAGCCGTTCTCTATCCCTCTTCTGATGGGAAAATAAGGAGCACAGGTTTCAGTGAGAAATCTTATCGCCAGGAATGTGGCTCAACGGTATAGCGTTTACTTTTTAATCGGCAGTGTTAGAATTCGAACCCCCGGGTTGTCTGTCGTGACTTAGATTTTTCGTGGTTTTCCTGGAACATTTAGGTAAATGCTGGGACAGTATCATCTATGAAATCTCATTGTCCAATTTTGCTGGTCTTTCCCATCCTTACATTCCCGTTACTGCCTGAGGGGCTGAGGGTTCAGGTTCAGAACCCGACTGACCCCTATATCAGCCTACCCCCTTCTGAAGAATGAACCTACGATGACGTTCCTGTCGAGTGAGAAATCGTTTTGGTTTCATTTTATTGTTGTGGATTTTTTATGAAAAATAAACTATTATTTGTCTTTGTTGCCTGGTGAATTTAAATCAGAATTAAATTCTGTTTCTCCTCTCCGAGGAGTTCCGACTTACTTTCATCTCTGTACATAACCACGTGAAGAATTATTTTCTCTTCTAAATACTAAAAAGACTTTACACAGGATGGGATTAAGATTTAACATCTATATTTAAAGCATCATTATCGCAAAAAATTACAGCCCATATTGCTAAAATAGTTTCTGAGAAAAGATGCTTCCTTTCTTCTTCAATTTCCCTAATTTTAAGTTTTAATTCCGCATAACATTTGATAACAATGCCTAAAATATTTTTTTTTAAATATTTAATCTCTTTAAAAAGTAAATGAAAAATATATATGACTTACTTTCGAATATACATGAAAGATCTTTTTATTGCTGGTTGCAAGACTATTTTGTCTAAGGGCCGCATACTGCCTTATACTGAATTTGGTGGCCCGTGTTCATATATGAGTTTGACACCACTGGATTAAGCAAATAACAGCGTATGGTATTCTATGGAGTTAGAACCAAATATTGAATGCACCAGAAGTGAAATAGATTGTATTAGAAAACTACCACCCATGACGAGAGATGGTAGAAATAGTAAGTTACAAAAAATACTACTCATCTTAAAAAATAACGGGAACTTGAAAGTTTCCAAAATGTACGCAGAAGAAGATTATTCTACAGAAATAAAAAGAAGACAAGTAAAATTAGTAGTAGAGGAGTTACGGAAGCAAGGAAAACACGCAGTAGTGAAATACAATACTGTACTGGTAAACGGGAAAAAATAGGTAAGGAAAAACTGAAAACCTACAAAAGACGTCACGGAAATAAAGAGGACAAGACCCAAGAAGCAATGGCTAAACAAACACCCCTGACAATACGCAAAACCAAAACACAGTAAGGTACAAGTGAGATCCGATTTCAAGAGCAGAAATGAGAACAAGAATGAACAAAATAAAAACGGAAGTGATGTTGACGATAAATCAGAACACTAAGGCAGCTGGCGAGCAAATAGATAACCTGATTCAAATGATATGGGCCCCTGCAACGCCTACGAACAAACGGTGCAAGAACAAGCAAACACAAAAATAAACTCATTCCAAAAATAAATGGTTAGGCGAAAGATCTTCTCCCCACAAAAAATACACCGATATGAAAAATTAATCACGACAATTAATGTTTGGTACATGAAACATTTCAATGATGAACTACAAGCAAATAGAGAGAAATGAAAGAACTAATCAAGCAGGCCAAATCCCAGAGAGGCATATAGCACAATGTTTGATGTTAAAAAACAAAAAACAATAGAATCCAGTTGCAACTGTTTAATAGGGCGGGTCATTTTATTTTTTTTCTACTTTTTCAAGGGACACAGCGATAAAAAGGTGCTAAATGGCGTCGAAATAACATGTGTGAAATTTTATTGCATTTTGATAAGTCTTAAGTGCCTCCGGATTATAATCAAAGTTTCGAAAAATTTTCGTTTTCTAGGTAAGTTCCAGATTGAAAATTAGATACCTACTTAGAATCATGTTACAATTATGTTTTTCATTAAATTAGGCAGCTAACATAGTCTATTTAAGAAATACAGCCAATAAAAGTTGCTATATGTAGGTGGGGGGTAGTAGGCGTCAATAGCGCCTTGAGTGAGACACATCTCGCACGTCTTCCATCCATTGTCGTTGCGGCTAATTAAGTGAGAGGTTAAGTTGCACTCGCTCGCGCGTTTTTAACATGGATCGTACTCGTACCAAGTGGAAATGTCCGTTGTTTGGTGATTCAAGTGATATAAAAGGCAATATGTTGCTAATCTACGAAGATGTTATGAAGTTGTACGAGTGGAACCGGCACAAGATAAAACGTGATAACGAAACTAAGAGAAAACCCACGTATAAGGAAATAGAGAACATTTTGGTGGCAAGAATTGAAGAAATATGGACAAAAGCTTTTATTCCTATTGTCGAACATAAACGAGTGAAAGCGATGTTGAAAGCATAAGCAAAAATCTTCTAAAATCTCACCCAAAAATACCGGAGAAGAAATTAGAAGAGTTCCACCGCACCAGTAAAGCTTTGTTTGTCATTTCTTCCTGCAAGTGTAAGAACATCAATAAGTGTAAGTGTAACTTGTCCTAGACAAAAAAAGTACCTGTCAGAGAGCAAAGCTTCTTAATCGACCAACGAACCACTAGAAAAATGGTAATTGGAATCGTAGATGTTATTACAACGAATCAAATAACCAACACTTTGAAAAGGAAAATGCTGAGGGCAAAATCACCGTTTCAGCCTAAGAAAGAAAGCAATGTGTCGATTTCTTCCGAATCTAGTAAATCGGACCTTGATGATGACGTATTCCAACCACATTCACAAGCCCCAATGGCGACTTTTGTCGATGAGCCTACTGGTTGTACTGATACAAGACAAGACCAAGTCCTGCAAATACCGGCTTTATATTTCGACGGACAGAAAGACAAAACTTTAATTATATCAGAAAAGGACGGGAAACTGTATAGACAGAGCATTCTTGAAAAGCATATTTCATTGATAAAGGAACCGAAGTCAAAGTTCTTGAGTTATATTTCACCAGCTTCTGGCACTTCTAAATGCATAGAACAAGCAATCACCGATTTCTTCTGGGAGGTAGAAATCTCTATGGAATCTTTGCTGGCGGTTGAGTGTGACGGAACAAACGTGAACGTTGTTAAATATGGAGGTATCATACGTCTGCTTGAAAAAAGATTTAATAAACCGTTACAGTGGATTATCTGCCTACTCCATATGAACGAATTACCTTTCCGTCACTTTTTCCTACATATTGATCGCAGCACATCAGGACCCCAGACATTTTCAGGGACAATCGGCAAAGACCTGGAAAACTGTGGAAAAAGGCCTGTTGTTCAGGTCAACCCATCCTCGCAGAGTTAGCCGAGTTAGCTGCTGAAGATATTAGCACAGTCCAAAAATATTTGTACAGAATAGTCTCAGTGGTTACAATAGGCATATTTCCTAACGATTTAGGAAACAAATCGCCAGGTGAAATGTCTCATGCCCGGTGGCTAACTCGTGCTAGTCGAATTCTACGTCTATATGTTTCAATAGAAGCTCCTTCAGAAAACTTAATTATTCTTGCAACGTATATCGTCAAGGTTTACGCTCCAACCTGGTTTGATATCGAAAGTCATTCCTCCTGTAAAGATGGAGCCCGGCACCTGTTTAAACTCATCGCTGCAACTAGATATTTGCCCACAGAACTAAAAGCCATAATCGATCCAGTAATTCAAAGAAACAGTTACTTCTCACATCCTGAAAATTTATTGCTCGCAATGCTGAGCGTCTATCAACCATATATTCGCGAACTGGCAACCCGCCGTATTTTGAAAGCCCACAGTATTCAAAAAATAGACCCCGACTGTTCCAACTTCCAACTGTAAACTTTGATGCATCATCTTATATCGATCTTATTGACTGGCAGCAGGGAAATATTACTGAACCACCAATATTGAAATCGATACCTGACGAAGACATCCAAGTGTTTGTCGCACAAGAGAGAGTGGGAGAACTGCCTTTACTACGCCTGCCATGTCACACACAAGCAGTTGAAAGAGTAGTCAAGACTGTGACAGAAGCTTCAGCCACACTATGTAAAAAATCCGAGACAGAAGACCTCATTAAAGTCTGGGCTTTAATGAGGTCTCGAAAAGCCATGCCGAAATTCTATAGCAAGAAAGATTTTTGCGCTAATTAAACCTATTATTATAACAATTATAATGTCTTTTTTGTAACTCCTTTCTTGTAATAAATAAATATTACTTATAAAATTTTGTTTTGTTTTATAAATACATATTTCTAAACTTTTTTTCACCTTGCTGTAACGACTTATAAAAAAAAGTTTTTTTGCAAATTTTGCTATTTTCAAAGTCAATCCGGAAGCAGAAGATGATATTGGATTCTACTAAAATTTTATATGTGATCTAAAGACATCATTTGGCACCCTTTTCTTGCTATGCTCGATAGAAATCACTTAATTTTTTTTTTCTCCATACAAACGTGACCCACCCTACTGTTTAACCATATTAGTGTCAAGTAGAGTTTGTGAATTTGATTGAATAATCTTTCTTGTCTTCTTAAAATCTTTTTTGTTCGTTGGTTTTTCATTCGTGTGTTACATTTGTATTCTAAATAATAAACAACAATGCAGAGAAACCATTTAACAATAGCACAACGAAATTTAACCGTTGCTATGCACCAAAGATGAGATCGCGAGGTCGACATTGATGATACGTTAAGAACCACGTAGAGTGTAATTCTCGTGACCCTTCGCGCGTTATAGAAACAGATACGACTGCACGAAAGCCTGGAAGTGGATCTTTTCGCAACACAACACCTCGTGAGAATCGACTTCTCTGGTAATTAATGCAAGAATGCACCCCTTTTCAATTGCTCACCATCTACAGCAAGTGCTCCAGAATGCCACAGGAAATCGAGCCTCCGACCAAACTTTGAGAAATCGGTTGTTTGAGGTAGAACTTACCTCATACCGCCCCCTGAGATGTCCTGCAAGAACTGTCGCTCAACGAAAACACCGGGTGGAATGGTCAAGACGTAGGCTTCAAGGAGCGACACCGTGGGATGTTATATTGTTTTCGGACGAGTCCAGATGTTGTCTCAGCCGACGTGAAAGAGTATATCGTAGTGCCGGAAATCGTACCTTATCTCAGTATACCCAACCAGTGGTTGCTTATAGTGATGGTGGTCTTATGATATGGGCTGGAATTTCTTTAGGGTGGCGTACTGACCTCCATATCTGTAACGGTACACTCCGGACCAAAGTTATCCCCAAGAGATCATTATGGACCTTGTTTTGAACCGTCTTCGAAATGAGGAAATAAACCATCTTGCTCTTCCTCCGCTATCTCCAGACCACAATCCAATCGAGCATGCATGCGACCTTTTGCAGAGACTGCTGGACCATCACAATCCAAGGCTTACTACTGTGGACCAGCTAAGGGATGTATTGTCGGTACTGTGACATCAAATCCCATAAGAACATATTGATAATTGCGTTGAGAGTATGCTAGCAAGGTGCAGAGCAGTTATTACTGCCATAGGAGGTGCCACGCTGTATTGGAATTGAATAAATTTAAGTTAAGTGAAAGGGGACAATACCAATTTTCATTATAATATTGTCAAGTTTCTTCTTTAAACGTACCTTTGTTGTAATTTTCATGTTCGTTACTAAAAAGACGTTACATTTTGTTGTTTTGGTAGTTTTTTATTATAGATGCAATTGGTGTTGCCAGTGTCTTACACTGCAATATCCCTATTCATTTTTGAGTGTTTATACGGTATAATACTTTTCGTCAATAGTTAACTGCATTTGTAATTCATACTAATCAATCATAGTAATTCTTTAATCAGTTTACCATAGACATTAAACATCGAAAAGTATTGCAAATAGATTTAGTTGCTCGTGAAGTTCAGGGGAGATTCTACAATCTCCACATTTGATACAGCATTAGACGGTTAGGCACTTTCGCTCATTTCAATAGAAACATTGGGTCATCATTTATGGTAGGGGAAGGTTGCCGGGATTGCACCGGCTCCTCGAATGAACCTCGTCGGTTTTGGCGCTATCTAACGGTTATTATTGAAATGAACTGTACCAATCTCTTGTCTTTTGGTGCATGCCTGTAAATACCAAGCAGCGCCTGGATGACATGTGTGGTTAAGAAGTTACCGGGAAATCACGTTATGTTAAAGGTGCGTTATAAAATTACGCTCCCTTGCCTAGTGAAATCCCAAGCAAACAGGTAAGATTTGCTAATTATAATATATTTTGTCTGAAAGCGTGTTTATATAGCCATGTTTTAAAGTCGTTTTGTATGCAATTCATTAATATTGCACAATATTATAAAATATAGCCTTACAAAAAGTGCTGTTGCCGCAAATGAACCGGTCACAGTTTCGTCAAATGGACCGGTCCAATTGAGGAAATGCACCGGTTCATTCAAAGAATCTGTTACACCGCTACGAACTTTTTAACTGATCGTTAACAATAAACATGATATTTTAGTTATGCCGAAAAGAAAATATTGTGCGTGGACAAGTGAAGAATTGCAGTTGGCTCTCCGTGAATTTAGAAATGGAAATCGCGGTTTAAATGAATGCGCTAGGATCTACGGTGTGCCAAAAGCGACGCTAAAACGACATCTCGACGAAACAAACAAAATTGCCAAAGGAGAAAAAAAGTTTCATGGAGGTGTGTCGACATTTAGTACTGAGATAGAAAATGAAATAAAGGCTCATATAATGAGGTTGGAGGAATTTATGTTCGGTTTAACACCAACTGATATAAGAAAATTAGCTTTTGATGTCGCAGAAAAAAACAGTATAGCACATAGATTCAACAAGAACAAAAAGCTGGCTGGCAAAAAGTGGTTTTATAATTTCATGAAAAGAAATCCGGAGCTATCTTTGCGACAACCGGAAGCTACATCACTAGCACGTACTAAAGGTTTCAATCGAGATAGTGTTTTTGGATTTTTTGATTTACTCGAACGAATTTGTGATGAAAACCAACTTGATGGAACCAGGATTTTCAATGTAGACGAAAGCGGCTTTTCGACAGTTCAAAAACGTTGCCAAAAAATTGTAGCTAAAAAAGGAAAAAAACAAGTATCTGGGCTTTCTAGTGGAGAAAGAGGCGTCAATACGACTGCAGTTTGTTGTTGTAGTGCAGCCGGACAGTTTGTACCGCCTATGATTATTTTTAAAAGGAAGAGAATGGCACCTGAATTAAAAATAGGTGCACCAGAAGGAAGTCTTGTGGAAATTTCTGAATCGGGATATATTGACTCTGACTTGTTTATCAAATGGTTACAGTTTTTTATTGTTGCCGTTCATGTAGCCCCGATAGAAAGGTTCTCTTATGTTTAGATGGACATACAGTACATAGCAAGAACTTAAAAGCAATTGAATTAGCTCGTCAGCACGGTGTAATAATGTTGCAATTACCCGCACACACTACACATAAGCTTCAGCCTCTAGACGTTGCGTTTCTTAGACCACTTGAGACTTTTTACATTCAAGAAATGCAAAAATGGATGAGAACAAATCCAAACACTGCTGTATCTATGTTTCAAGTCGCACAAATATTTTCACCAGCGTACAGACGTGCTGCTACAATTGAAAATGCTGCTAGTGGTTTTAAACACGCCGGAATTTGGCCAGTTAATAGAGACGTATTTGGGGAACACGACTTTGTAGCTGCAGAAAATCTTTTACAAGTAGAGGCAGCAATTTTTACTGGGAACTCCATGAACAGCGACCAAGGTAGGATTTTTGCGGACTGTGTTAACTTCAAAATTCATAACAATTCAATTTGTTTCAGGCTCTAACAACAACGAAGAAGGGAATAAGAGAGAAGTTCAGATTACTGAGGATTCGACTCCTGCCAAAAGGAAGTTGACCATTTCAGTAGCTGAAATTTCACCGATTCCGGAGCCACAACTTAAGAAAGGCACAAAACGAAAGAAGGGTGCACAAAAAGCTGTTGTATTGACGAGTACCCCATATAAAGATGAATTAACAGAGAACAAAAGCAAATCAGCCAAATCCAAGGACAATAAATATGGCAAGACGGCCCTGTTCGGAAAAAAAACAAAGTCAGTCAAAGTCATCAAATTCAGATCAACCGTTCCCTTGTACCAGTAACAGTAATTGCAAACCTTCTACGTCCGGTGTTAGTAGAAAGAAATCATCTTGGTACTGTTTCTTATGTAAGAAACATGAAAAGATCGACATGATCCAGTGTCAAGATTGTAAAGAGTGGGTCCATGCTATCTGTGCTAATGTGAGCCCACAACGCAAAATTTATTTTTGTCCCAAATGTTTAGGCTTAGAAGGCTATTAATCATTTTTTAATCCAAACTTACTTTTATTATCCCTTTATATTTTATTACATTTATAATTTTTAATACAGTTGTAATAAAAACCTGAGTTATTTTCTTTACTTTTGCAACAGATGCAGAGGGTTCAATTAAGGAAACCTATAGTTCAATCGTGGCAACTAGTTTCCACGATTGGAACAATCTTAGAAGTTTGGAAAACAATTTTTCTAACCTTTATAGATTGATTGCATTTTAGGTCAACAGCTAAATTTACTAAGCGAAGATGTTGAGGTATATGACCCTTACACTGTTTCTTCTTTAAGAGCATAAAACACTGTTAAAATAATTAAAATGTAAAAATCGGTCCAATCCTGGCAACCTTCCCCTACATTTTGAGTTTGTAATAGGGTGAAAACAGTTTTTCACCTAACTACAAAGTACTGTCCTTTAAAAACATAATGCACACAACCCCAATGTCAATATTTATCCGATTTTTCTAGAATCAAAACAATGCCAAGACTCCACAACAAATATATTTTGTGGTATACTACACGTATTGTCTTTTATGTTGGTCATAAAGTTAAGGATTATTGAAAGTTCCCAAAACAATTAAGTGCCATAGTGAGAGCCCTCTGTAGTGGAAGAATCAAACTACTTAAGCCCCCTATTAGCTGTTGCATTTTGTAAGAAAGTTGTGTATCCTCTCCGCTTCAGAGCACCATTAACATCAAAAATTATTTTAAATATTTAGAGAATGGGGTACATATGAACCCACTGTCACCCAGTCTGACTATTAAATATTCAGTAGATACTCTTCAAGGACAAAACAGCCAAATATACCATTAAGAACATACATTACTTAAAGTCATTACATATTTATAAAACGAAAATCAGCAAGTCCAACTACCATAAATAATAAAACAAAACAAAAACTTACCTCATAACCAGCACTTGGATATGTAAGTGTTGGTCTAGCGGAAGTAGCAAAAACAAAGTGCCATACAACGAATGAATATGGTAGATAGGATGATAGACTATAATTTTGCAGCGTATAGATTTGCTTGTTAAGTACATCGGTGAAACAAAACCATTCCAAAGCATGACAGGTGGTGAATAGACTTGAATCCTTAGTATTCATGTTGGCATAATTTTCAAAAACACCTTGTGCAAGCCTATCATAGTCCCCAAATGCATTTACTATTTGTAAAATTTTCTGCATTCTATTTTCTAAACTTAAAGCCGTCTCATGCATATTCCCTTGGTTATTACCATCAGTATCTGTTGACCTTAGTTTCTGTTTAGAATGCTGAATCTGAAAAATGTCTTGCCAAACAGCAAACAACCCTTTCTGCATATCTTTTTGACCAATACTTGTCTTGTATACTTGGGACAAGGTGATTGGTTTGCTTAACGATTTGAAGAAATGCAAAATTGATAAGCATGATCGAATATCATTACCAGATTTTTCACACAGTGCAAGCAAAGCTCCAAGATCTGTTTTTATGCTTTGGTGTTTGGCAATTTCGTTTAATCGTTCTGCTAGTCGTGAACTGGCAGTTGGCGGAAAATTCACAACAAATGCTATTTGTCGCAACGGTCGCAAAGCAGGAACATAAACATCATTGCAGATACAAATAATGGGACGTTTTAAAACGTTTGCTGCTTGTTTTGCACCCTTCTTTTTCTTAGCATTGGCAGTGGTACCATTAACAAACTTTATTAAAAACTCAATTGATGCTGAAGGGGCTCCATCAATCTCATCAAAAACTAGACAGTTTGGGCGATTTTCTTTATCTACAACTGAACGCATCTGAGTTGCATTTTCTAACACTGTTTTAAATTTTTCTGCACTCCGGTCATCAGAAGCATTGACTTCCACAACATTGTAACCTGCATGTTTCGCGACCATGTGTGCTAGAGTTGTTTTACCTGAAACATTAAAAAATCTCATTTTATTATATTTTAAGTTTAACATACAACATAGGAAATGGAAGAAATGAGTTTGGAGAAATATTAATAGCCACTTGGAATGTAACATCACTAACAGGAAAAGAACTAGAACTAACTGAAGAACTGGAAAACAGGAAAATAGCACTAATAGGAATCAGTGAAACAAAAAAACCAGGCACGGGACACATACAAATAAATGAAGAATTCTCCCTATATTAGTTAGGGGTAACTCATGGACAGAGAGCAAAGGAGGGGGTGGGAATAATAATAAACAAGGAGCTGGAAAGAAGGATAATCAAATACGAACCAATATCATCTAGAATCATAGCAATTCACATAGAGTTAAAAAGCGTAGTGGTCGTAATACAAATCTATGGACCAACAGAAGGAACAGAAGAAGGAAAGGTAATAGAATTCTATACAGAACTACAAAGGGTAGTGACGAAATAAGAGACCATCAAGAAAAAATCATTATAATCGGGGACTGGAATGCACGAGTGGGACGAGATGTAAATAGAGGATTAGGAAGCATAGGAGGATATGGAGCAGAATCATTAAATAGAAATGGAAGGAAGATGTTAGAATTTTGCCAAGCAAACGAACTACTCATAGGGAATACCTTCTGGGAGCAAGATATGGATGACAAATACACCTTCATAGCAGAGGAACAAAACTCAAAAAGCCTAATCGATTACATAGTGTTCACAAAAAACCTAGAAAAAGATATCAAAAATATAAGGACTGAAAAAGAACCAGAATTAGCGACACAGCACAGAATGGTTACAGCAACATTAAGAGAAATAATTACAAGAATAGAGGAAAGAAAGAAGTACTACAAAATAGATATAAATAATTTCAAAAAGAAAAGCCTTCAGGTAAAATACAGGAAAGAAACTGATGAAAAACTGAAAAGAATAGAAAGGACGAAAGACGTTTGGTCACTGGAAGAAAGATGGATCACATTTAAAAACATCATAAAGGAGGAAGCAAAAAAGATCTGCAGTATGAAATGCAATAACTCCAAATACAAAAGAACCAAATGGTGGAACGAGGAAGTCAAGAAAGAGATAAGAAAGAAGAAACAAGCATGGAAAAGATATCTCACAACTGGAAACGAGCAAGATAAAGAGGAATATAATAGAACAAGGAGGCAGGCCAAAATAACAATCAAAAACGCAACAAGAAAAAGCTGGGAGGATTTTGGGAACGAAATACAGGAATCCTAAGATATACACAAAAATAATAGAAAAAAGGGTAAGACAACTAGCAGGAAAGGAAATCGAGGACGAGCAAGCAGCATTCATGCCAGGAAGACAGACAAACGATAATATATGTATAATTAGAAATATAATAGAGAGAAGTCTACAGAGTGGGGACGAAATCTTATTGGAGTTTATAGATCTCAGAGCGGCATTTGACTCAATAGAGAGAGAGAAGTGGTTTGGAACTGCTTAAAAGAAACTAATATCCCAAACTCACTAACACAAATAGTGCGCAACACCTACAAAAGAGTGAACGGAAGGGTTCAGATAGCAGGAGCAAGATCAGAAAAATTTGATTGGAGGAAGGGAATTAAACAAGGAGATAGCCTCAGCTCCCTCCTTTTCATACTAATAATGAATAAGCTGATTGGGAAAACCAGAGAAAAAACGAAACATCTCCAAACTACAATAGGATATCTAAGGCTGGAACCCATGAAACTAGATGCTCTAATGTATGCGGACGATATCGTCCTCATAGCGGATTCCAAAAGGAAGATGCAAAGACTAATGCATATATGGGTGGAGGAGATTGAAATGCTGAAAATGGAAGTTAACATACAAAAAAGTAAAGTAATGATAATAAACGAGAAAGAACCGGACAATACTCAAATAATATGCAAGGGCACAGAACTGGAATAAGAAATAAGTGGACGCGACTGTCTCCCTGGACTTTCCCATACTGGAAACTGTTCTTATCATCTTTATTCAACAGTAGAGTTATTTTCCTCAAAACGGTTGTTCAAGTGCTATTCTAAAACCTTGCCTCGTAACGAACAGACTTACAAGGTTTGTAAGAAGTCCCGCCAAATCTATGCGGTGCCCCTTAATTTCCTTTTAATATGC